>WBNM01022330.1:22553-41242 GCA_013399055.1 Ramphastos sulfuratus | reverse complement strand
GCAGGTCCTCGGGGCATGCGGCGGCGGTAGGACGCGCGGCGGCGATGGGCGGCCGGGGGCTGCCGGTGCCGCTGGTACTGGTGCTGCCACTGGTGCTGGGGCTACCGGCGGCGGGGCGCGCCGCCTCCAAGGCGCTGGTGTGCCAGGAGATCACCGTGCCGATGTGCAAGGGCATCGGCTACAACCTCACCTACATGCCTAACCAGTTCAACCACGATACGCAGGACGAGGCTGGGCTGGAGGTGCACCAGTTCTGGCCGCTGGTGGAGATGCAGTGCTCCCCGGACCTCCGCTGCGTCCGCTGCAGCATGTGCACCCCCATCTGCCTGNTACTGTTCTGGTTGCTCTGCTACATATTCATAAAAAACAAAAAGGGAAACAGAAGCACAGAGCAAGCCAACAGATGTCTACCTGGCTCTTAATTGGATTCGATGTGTCCCCAGTGTAGCAAACGCAGTGTTATTTACAGCCAGGCTCTAAGAATTAGATACATCTGGAGGAGTGGTGAAACCTGAACCAGGCTACAAGAGTTGATAGATGAACTGAAGAGCTGCCCCATTTCCCCCTTATCTCTTCCCCTCTTACCTATGTACTGGTTCCCCATTGTGTGTTGAATCAAATGAAAGACACGCATATAAAAATGAAAAATAGCAGGAAAAAAAAAAAGGAGAGAATTTCTGCTCTTGTGGGCTTTCATCAGCATTTTCTAATTGTACAGCAATGATGATAATAAAAAGGCTGTCCTCTGCTCTCAGCTATAATTTGGATAATCAGCTGAAAGCCATAATGAAACTGTCCATGATTGCTTTCTGCTGGGCTGCTAGTTCATAGAAACTCATTGTTGGGAAGAATTAAAAGTTAGGACTCCTGCTACAGGGCTGTGCCACTGTGCTCCAAAGGATAGCTTTATGACAGGCAGAACTTAGAGCGCAGAGCATGGGTGTAGGGACTGGAGATTTTTTTTCCTGTTAAAAAAAGAATGCCAAATGATATGCATGTCTAGGCTGGGTGGACTTGTAGACACAGAGGATTTTGGAAGTGGTAATGAGATCTCTGGCCTTAAAATCCCTGAGGACTTTGATGTCTGGTAGCAGCAATTGGTGGCATGAGAGCTGCTGGCCATAGATTGGTTGGCAAGTCAGATTTTACCTCTGAGAGGAAGACAGGAGCTAGGTCATGCTTTGAGTCTTTGCTTTTTGGGCTCAGGATGCAGCTGGAGATATTTTGGGTGCATGAGATTTTGGGTGCTGGTGTTCCTCAGCACCAGGCCTGAATATGAGCCATCCCTGTGGGTGATGTGCTGCGGGTGTGTCTTGACTAGTTGATACAATGCTGAGTGTTATGGTTCAGATTGCCCTTCTATCTGCATCCACTGAGGAGTGAGGAGCTCATGGTTCAAGGGCATGAGACCAGTCTTCCTCCTTAGCTAGAATAAGTGCATTGGCAGAGTGGGTGCAGCCTGTGATCCTCCAAATCTGGCATCTGAAGCAGGTCTGTTGCCCTGCGTGCCCTGAGCTTCAAGAGTAGTGGAGGCCGTTGAAAACCGTGCTGTTAATTTAGGTTCGCTAGTGCAGGTTGCCGCTCCAGACGTCGGGTAGTTCCCGCCAGAGTCCGTGGGAAGGGGCTTTCGGAGTCCGTGGGAAGAGGCTTTCGGCACGGGCAGGGTCTCTCGAAAGGGCCAGCTGGTCCATTCGCCACAAGTTTTAAGTTGTGAGGAAAGCGGTTCTGAACGATCACCCCGCGGCTCCGGAACGGCGAGCCGGAGGGAGCCCAGGCCAGGAATGTGCTAGCGCCGCTGCCAGCACTCCGCCGGCGGGACGGGCGCAGCCCGGTCCGCGCCCGTCCCGGTTTCTCTTCCTTGCTGCAGCTCAGCTTCCCGAGAGGCTGGAGCGCTGTCCCGACAGGCAGCAGGGGAGCGGTGGCAGCGGGAGGTGATGCCGTGACCCTTGTACCCCGCTGATGTGCGGTTGCCGGAGCAGGGTAAACGCGGAGCAGGACCCTGAGCGCCTCCCACAACCCCAGGGGTTTCTCCCCTTCCCCGCTCCATCAAGTTACGGCGGGGTGAGGCTCCGGCCTCTTCCCACCGAGCGAAGCTGAAAGGCCCGAAGAGGAGAAGCGGCAGCAGCACCGCAGCCGCCTCCTGCCTTCTCTTCCTCCATCCGCTGTCCCCGTCCTGCGTTACACTCCACGACGACGCAGGGAAGCCGGGTCAGGCCGGCGCTGGGGAGGGGATTGGTCCTGGGTCTCGGGAGGGGCCCAGTGGGCGAGAGAGGAAGGAAACAGGATCCCTCCAGGCTCGCCGCCGTAAACAGGGAGCCAGGGGCGAGTGCTGAGCGGCTAGTGGTCAGACAGTACCGCCACTTGTTCACTGCCCCGCTTCTCCCCAGGCCGGGGCCACCGCGGATCTCCGCGCGGGACTCCGACAGAAAGCCTGCAGCAGGCGGGGGCAGAGCAGCGTACCGCGGGCGCTTCGCCTCGCTGCACCGGGACTAGCTGCTCGGGCGGAGGCGGGGCCAGCGGTGGGGCACCGGGGCGGAGGCGGCTCCGGGGCGTTCCTGGGCGGGGCTAAAGGCGGAGCGCGGGCGCGGCTCGACGCGGGGGCGCCCGCTCGCACCAGAGCGCGAGTGGCGGCGGAGGCGGCAGCGNCCAGTTCTGGCCGCTGGTGGAGATTCAGTGCTCCCCGGACCTCCGCTTCTTCCTCTGCAGCATGTACACCCCCATCTGCCTGCCCGACTACACCAAGCCGCTGCCCCCGTGCCGCTCCGTCTGCGAGCGGGCCAAGGCCGGCTGCTCGCCCATCATGCAGCAGTACGGCTTCGCCTGGCCCGAGAGGATGAGCTGCGACCGGCTGCCGGTGCTGGGAGACACCGAGGTGCTATGCATGGGATACAACCGCACGGAAGTCACCACCCTGCCGCCTTTCTTCGGAAAGCCCACACGCCCGGCCAAAGACGCAGCAAAAAACCTGACGCCACTCGATGGGCAGCGCCCCTCAGGGTTGGACTGTGGTCGGACTTGCAAGTGCAAAGCGCCCCTGATCCCCATTTCCAAGGAGTCCCATCCGCTGTACAACCGCATCAGGACTGGGCAGGTACCCAACTGCGCCATCCCCTGCTACCAACCCTACTTTACTCAAGATGAGAAGACCTTTGCTACCTTCTGGATTGGACTCTGGTCTATCCTCTGCTTCCTCTCCACATCAACCACTGTGGCCACCTTCCTCATCGACATGGAGCGCTTCAAGTATCCTGAGCGGCCCATCATCTTTCTCTCTGCTTGCTACCTGTTTGTCTCTGTGGGCTACATTGTGCGTTTGGTGGCAGGGCATGCCAATGTGGCTTGCAACTCAGAACACCACCATATTCACTATGAGACCACAGGGCCTGCCCTCTGCACAATAGTTTTCCTTCTCCTCTACTTCTTTGGCATGGCCAGCTCCATCTGGTGGGTCATCCTGTCCCTCACCTGGTTTCTGGCTGCTGGTATGAAGTGGGGCAATGAGGCCATTGCTAGCTATGCTCAGTACTTCCACCTGGCTGCGTGGCTCATCCCCAGTGCCAAATCCATCGCTGTACTGGCACTCAGCTCTGTGGACGGTGACCCAGTGGCTGGGGTTTGCTATGTGGGCAACCAGAGCCTGGAGAACCTGAGGGGCTTTGTTCTGGCACCACTTGTGGTTTATCTTTTCACTGGCAGCCTCTTCCTGCTGGCTGGCTTCATCTCGCTCTTTCGCATCCGCAGTGTGATCAAGCAGGGCGGCACCAAGACTGACAAGCTGGAGAAGTTAATGATCCGCATCGGCATCTTTACCGTGCTCTACACTGTGCCTGCCACCATCGTTATCGCCTGCTACATCTACGAGCAGCACAACCGGGAGGCATGGGAGCAGGCACAGAACTGTTCCTGCCCAGGGGACCCTCACCGCCCCAAGCCCGACTATGCTGTCTTCATGCTCAAGTACTTCATGTGCCTTGTGGTAGGCATCACCTCTGGTGTCTGGATCTGGTCTGGCAAGACACTTGAGTCCTGGAGGCGGTTCACAGCCCACTGCTGCCGGGCCAGGAAACCTGCAGATGCCTCTATGTATGGTGAGGCCAGCCCGGCACTGGCAGGCAGGACGATGCTGCCCAGCATGGCCTCCTACCACAAGCAGGTCCCATTGTCCCATGTGTGACCAGATGGAACCTCAGTGACCTCAGCCACAGGGAGGAAAGGGTTGCAAAGACCCTGGGCCACAGAAGGTGGGTTGGCCACTGGGCCACCCCCAGCATCCTTGGCTCCACCATGGCAGTGCTGCCTGGGACCAAGCTTGTGCATCTGTGGGGCGCAGAGCAACCACAGCCCCAGGCAAAGCAGGGGGAGGTGCTGCCAGCAATGCAGGGGTAGGGGGTAAGGAAGGCCTGACACCACCACCATGTATGCCCTATTTGGGTTCCCATGCCCTGTTGGAGGTCCTGAGTTGTCTCTACTTGCAGGCCAGTCAGGTAAAAGATAGCCCTCAAGCATTGGTTTGTGTTCTACAATGAGTCTCTGGGTAGGACTTGCAGGTGCTGGGTTGAAGGGATGAGTTGCAACAGGCAGGGCGGGTGGTGGCCCCTGACTCTGGGTGATGTGCTGGCACCCGCACTCAGCCACTCAGCAGAGACCAGGAGAGAATGTGAGGGCACTGGGAAGAGCTGGCAGTGCAGACTGCCTCTCTGTTGTCCTGGATAGGTACCTCCCAATCAGGATACTGCACCCAGGGCTGTTGGAGTCCCAGGGCAGTGCTGCATGTGGCAAAGGAGAGGACTGGGTGCCCTGGCACACCGCTGCTGTTACTGGCTGAGTGGGAGCTGCATGGGCTGTAGGCTTTGGGCACGGTAGTGCTGTAGGAGGAAAAGGCTGGGGAGAGGAACTGCCACTTGGCCTTTGAGGGGAACAGGGACAGGGTCTCAACTGTCTGCAGCAGGGGTGAGGACCAGTTGATGAGCCCAGTGGTCTGTTTTGGCCAGGGCAAGTACGTGCTGGCTCTCCCTGAGTCTTATGCTGGTGGGGCTGAGCTCTGTGGCACCAACTCCCAAGTTTGACCCACCTCTCTGCAACAGGTAGCCAGCTCTGCTGCCCGTTGAGCTCTAGAGGGCTGAGGGGCAGCATGAGTGACAAGGTTGCCATCCCAGCACCACCGGGTTTGCAAGGAGCCCAGGGCACTGGCACTGAGAGCAGCCTCCTTCTAAGCTGCCCTGTGCTTTGGGAAGAGGTCAGTGCTGCTCTATGCTTCTCACCTCTGCAGCAGGGTGAGATTTTTTTGTGTCTCACTTGTGCCATGCAGGTTATCCTGGGTGAGATAGGCAGCCCCAGCACCCTGTCCTGCAGGGACACAAGACACAGCAGCTGAGTGTGGCAGCACCAACTGTAAAATATTGGTTGCACTTCTGTAGTGGGCAGTGTGAGCATGGGGTGGGGGTGAGCCAGGCAGCAGTCTGCAGTCCCTGGGAAGCAGCTGGGTTTTTCCAATTAGCAGCTTCACTACTTCTTGCTGCTTCTTTCTCTGAGACAGTGCTGGGTTTGAGAGTGAACAGTTAATTTAGCAAAACTCAGCAGAGCACTTATACTCTCTTTCCTCCAGCTTTCAAAAGCCTTTTCCACTTCCCCGGGTCAGACAGCAGCACAGCACTGACAGAAGAGGTGCTTGGCATTAAGTGGTGGTGACAGCTGTGTTTCAATAAGTAGAATGAGGGCAGAAGGGCCCTGTTGTCAACCTCACTGAATGCAGTGAGGGCCAGTTGTGGTACAGCTGGAGAGAGGTGGCTGCCTCTGGCTGCATCCTGCTTGTGAAAGCACCGAATTTTTAACTCTTTTTTTTTTTTTTTTTTTTTCCCCTTCCCCGTCCTACATGGCGATCATTTATGTTCCCACCTACCCATTACTCAATTACTCAAGGTCTTTCTGCCCTCCTTCAAGTGTAGCGACATGACCTGGCTGCTGCTTGAGCACTGGAGAGCAACTGCTGGCTTTGCTCCAGTTGGACTGCAAGGATCCGAGGTTGTTCTCAACACCTTTGGACCACTTCAGTGGAGAAGGTTTCCACTTCATTTTAAAACCAAAGGCTGGGAAGTGAAGGGACACTCAAGTGGCACATCTACTGATAAAGCTACTGCCAAGGTACCACATGAGTGTCCTGGGACACTCTGGCCAGCAGAGCCAGTGGTGCAAGGGCTGAGGGCTTATGGGGACTGCTTTGCCGCACATATCAGCACTCTTGCGACAGAGTGCTCGCTCCCTCCTGCATGCTGCAGCACTTCGTTGTGGACAGAATTGCACCATGCTGTGTTACAAACTGTAAATAATTGTATTATAGCCTGGTTTGTACGTACAGAAGCTGTAGTGACCTTTGATACGGGTTTGAGGCAGGTGTGTTCTCAGCAGTGAGGCAGGTAATGTGCAGAGACTCTGTGGGTAGTCTCATGTTGTAATCCAGGGCATTAAATGACTCCAGTCTCCTCCAATCCATGCCTTGCTGGACTCTTCTCTTTTATAGTGCCTTTTGTAGATACAGCTAAACACGTCATGCAATAGACTGAACAAAACCATGTCAAAGGTGGTAGTTCGTTACTTTTTGTTTTCTCCAAAGTGCAACTACTTGTAAAGCTGCTTTTTTTTTTGTTCTTTTTTCCTTTTTTAAAGAAAAAAAATGCGCAGTGAGCTACAAACTTGCCCACTGCAAAATGCAAGATCATTTTCAGATTTGATCTAATAGCAGGGTTATACAATCAGCTTGTGTTTGAGCCTGGCTTCTCAGCAGCAAGTGCTCTCTCTGCCTCTTACATTACTGATGCTGTTCAATGTTGTTTAAATAACTGTACTATATTTTGTGAAAAGCTGAAGAAATTTTATTCAAAGAGAAGTATTGAGATCAGTTATTTATGAGGATGAAAAAAAAGCAAACTATGAAAAAAAAAGTGTTTGTTGTTTTCTTTGCTTCTGTTAGAATATTAATTGCTATGAAAACTTAACCAGGGGGAGGGGGGACAGGGACAGAGAGGGGGCCTGTCCCTGGGGAGCGTGGGGGAACAGGTGAGGCAGCCATCCTTGCATGGTACAGGAGTAGTCTGTCCTGTGTGCATGAACCCCACGCAGCACAGTTCTCAGTGCCTGTATCCTGTGCCTCAGCCTGGGTGTCACAGCCTGGCCCTGCACTGTGCAGGAGTTAGTCCTCAGGGGCTGCCTCATTGTCTGCTGCCTGTGACATTTTCTTGAGAGGCCAAGGTCATACCTCACTGGTAGAAGAGGATTAACTATCAACTTTTATTGTTGTGCCGCACTATGCACACCATCAGTCCCTTGCTCTGCACAGAGATCAGGCCCTGAAGGGGTGCTCTTTGATACTTGTCAGGCCAAGCAGATGACAGCTCTCAGCCAAGTAGGAGCTGCACTCCGATAGGAGTGGCCATGTTGCCATCTGCTGTGTGCTCTCATGTGAAGAGCACTTTAGGAAGAACAAGAAGGGGTTAAAGGCTGGCTCCCTGGTGACTAATGGTGCAAGACTTTGCTATCTAGTTAGGTGTGTAGGCACACATCAGGTCCCACTAGATAGGATCTCTTACCTGGAAGCAGCATTCCAGCACCCAGTGATAAACTCAGCAGCCACACTGACTCACCCGGTTCCTCAGTGCCTGGTGATCTGCCTCCCCCTGCTCAAGCACAGGCAAATCGTGCTGTCAGGCACAGGGCAGCCGTTGTGGAGTGTGGAGAGGACCTGCACCATTTCAGCATGAGGTGCTTACTGAGGAGCTGTGGATACTGCCTTCCTGCCTCTGGAAGTAATGCCCAACACCTCACTGGTAACCTTGTCATCCTCACCAACCAGGATGCCACTGTGTCCTCAGATCCTCAGTAAACAGGAGCTTGGCAGAGCTGCCATCCACCACCTACTGTTTCCGAGCAAGGGAAGGGCCATTACTGTAGGCAGCTGTTTGCGAATCACCTGCAGGAGCCTTCCTGTGAGCACATGCATGCTCACCAACACAGCTCAGCCTAATTCTTGTGCTGCTGTGTCACTTGTGCTCTCCATGTCCCATTTGGTCAACCTAAGCCATCCTTGAAACAGTTGCTGGCTTCTTTTGGATTTTGCTGTTTGCTTAACAGTGCCAAAGCAGCACAAGTTCTGTCTGGGTGGCATGGGGAATGACAGTCTCTAACAGCAGAGGGACTATGCAGCTTTTCGAGTAATTTTTAACGTCACAGAGTAAAAGCTGAAGTACTTGTTTCACCAGAAAAACAACAACAACAGAGGAAAACAAAACAAAACAAAACACAACAACACAAAAAAACCCCAAACAAAACACCTACAACAAAACTAAACCCAACAAAAAAACCAGCCTTGTCTATAGACTATTCTAACCCTGCAAAAAAAAAACAAAAAAAAACCAACCCGCATTCAGCTACACTTTAGAAGCATTCTGTAGTTCATTGATTATTGTCAAGCAACTTCCTTGGTGCAAGTGTTTTCCCAGATAACATTACAGGGGCAAGTCAGTCCTACATCCTGCACAAGGCTGCTGCATAACTGCGCTGTGGGAAATACCAGTGCAGGCCGGGGGCGGCAGCTGCCTGCTGCTGAACACACCAGCTCACCCTGCCCCATGCACACCTTGCCAACACCCTCTGCAAGCTCTTGCCTCAATTGCTCTTCTGCTTGCTTATGTTTCATACCTATACTTCTTATCCAAAAGCGATGGGCTTGTCGTTTATGCCATCCCTGAAGTGCTTGTCCTCTCAACTGCCAAACCATACTGAAGTAGTTCTTGTAAAATTCCCTTAGAAACAGAAAACAGAGTCCCTGTACACAAAGGGAAAGGGCTGCTGAAGCCCGAGGCCACCATGTAAGCTCACAAACACATCCATGACTTCCTGCCCCTGTTGACCACTGATACATGATGCTCCTATTACGCTTGCTGGGCTATTGTCTCTGCAAACAGTGTTTACTGCTAAATGGGGAGTGTTGCCCTGAAACTGGATGCAAGTAGAGGTCACCTCAACACAGATTAAATATTATTCACCTGGTACATTGACCCTGTAGTTGGTTGCTCTTCTTTGGAAGCACAGGCAGGCAACAATCTCTGCAACTCAAATATTCTAAGTATGACTGTAATTTTTTCTCTGCCTTTTTGAGAAAAGTGCTGCCAACAAATGAAGAACAGTGAAAATTACTGTGTATCTCCCCCAACCTGATTGTCTTCCAGCAGAACTACCCAAAACCAGTTCCTTCTGACACAGTCACTGCTCACTCCTTCAAAAGGGAGCTGTACCTTTGTGTACCTAAGAAATCCACGTAACTGCATCATCCAGAATCTAACTCTTTCGGGGGACCAGAATGTTAAATGGAATTGCTATTTTCCTGTCTTAAGATGCTGAGTTGTAGTTGAGCCCTCTTTAGCGTCAGCTGAACAGATCAAAATCCTATTGACAATATGCTCTGGGCTATGCTACAGTAAAACTAAACCTAGTTACGGTTTGAGGCAAAATTAAGTTGGGAGCAGCAGTCTCCTGCAGGATATACTGTAGAAGCAGCTGTCAGCTCAAGATGTCATTCACCTGTCATCCAGATCACAGGAAAAGCCTCAATCTCATTTGGCAAAAAAGGTAAATGACTGCCCCAAGTTTCTGCTGAGCACCTTACTGCTGACTGGCTGCATGTGCAGAAGCCATGTGCCAGCTCACAGCAAAGTGCATCCAGACTGATCCCACAAAGTTAAAGGCATCTGGCAGCGCTAAGGAAAGAAAAGCTCCTTAGCAATTAGGTCACAAGTCAATCCAGGAGCTGGTCACTTGTAGTTTCCAATTTAGTGCCTCTCAGGAGTTAAAAAACATCAAATCACCTCCAGGGAGACTGGCCCTACTTAAAGGCCATTTAAGTGCAAAGAAACTGGGAATAGTTACTGGAGCAGTGCAAGTCAAATTCTAAATGCAAACAACATGTGGGAACAGCCAGGCAGCTGCGCAAGACTGCCCTGCCTTCAGCTGAAGCAGGCTGCCAGTGCCCTGCCCAATGATGCCAACCAGGCAGCTCACAGTTGCCACATGACCACTGGTGCTGGTTCCCTAGATGTTCACAAGTCACTGTAAAAAAATGAAGACAAGGGGCTAGTACAGGGAATGGAGGGGCTTTAAGGCTTACCACTGTGTTTTTTTTCTTCTTTTTTTCATGCTTAAGAGAAGCTGCACAGCATCTTGTGAGTGGGAATGAAACTGGACAGCTGTACAGAACACACAATTCACCTTTAATTAAAATAGAGTTTATTAGCTTTTCTTTTAATACAAACATGAGAAAGGAAAACCACCTGAAGATGTAGCGTTATTTTCAAAACTGAATTGTGATCAATACCTGAAGCGCCAAGTTCCATGGATTTGGGAGCCAGGGGCTGGCATGTTTGCATACCATAAAAGGCTATATGCATCATTTTGACAGCTGAGTGCAGCCAAACTGATGACTGCACTCACAGCCCCACTCTCAAAGGCACATGGACTTGCTGTTCAGTGTAAGTTTCTGGGCCTTGGCTGGAAGAGGAAGTGCACAAAACCTGTGCCTTTCAGAGGGAGATCTGCTCCTAGGACAAACCGCCTAGAATCTATTTGGATCCAAGAAGGGAAGATACTACAAAAGACTTGTAACAGGAAGAGTCTAATAATACTTATCCTGTTTAGAGTTTTAGTTCCAGAGCCTGAAAGTAAGCTCCATTCCAAAGTCTCAGAAAGAGCAAAGCCCAAGCCTCTAGAGCAGTTGCACAAGATAAAATTCACTTTGAAAACCAACAAAACTAAAAAAAAAAAAGGGCTTTATAGAAAGTTTTTTGATAATTCTCAAATGAACACAGTATTTTCCAGTCTACCACGTTAGGTAGTCAAAGCTTCTCAAACTCATTATTGTCTCATGAATGTAAATCCCTCCCAGGAAACAAAAATCTGAGGAGAGCCAGATGGATGCACAATATCAGCTTTAGGAACTCCACTGTATATAGCACAAGAGATCTGCAGTAGAACTCAGACAAGCGGTGCTGCACACACACCATTCACCACTGGATTGCTACACTGTTCGTGATGGTGATGATGTTTCCAGACTAACTTTCCCATTCAATGCCTCAGAAAAATACACAGATTGCATCTCTTCCAGAGCAATGTAAGTATTAGAAAATGAGAGAAGCACCATAATTCACAAGAAATGCAGCATGGACCCTATACAGTTTAACAATACATAAACCCAGATCTCTGCCCGCAGTCAAAACATTCAAAGTCTCTTGACAATCTCTACTGGAGTGAAGTAGTGGGTGCAGAGTTGGAATTCCTTCCTGCTAGGCAGTTTCTTGGTTATGAACAGATCACCAATAATAGCAGCTTTTAGTAGCCAAACCAGGGAAAAGCTGTCAACACGTGTCTATGCTACTGTTTTCAGCTCCAGAGTGGCTTTATACTTTAAGAGTCCCATGTTTTGTTTTGTTTTTATCAACACTGCATCGACCTGAAATACAAATGCAGCGAGACTCTGGATGACAGGGGAGAGGAGGGAAGAACGTTTTTACTATAGTCGTGTGGTTAGTGTTTCAATTCTAAAATTTAAAACTACTTACTATTCAAAACCTCAAGAGTTCACAGCTATAGGCCTACATAGTAAGCAAACATCTGTGGGAGAGAGAAGGAGAAAAGTCTGTTTTTTGCACCTCTGGATACATTAGAAGGAGGAGAAAGTTGATTTGACAAAGGTCTTGTCTGCTCCTCAAGCTCTGGGCTCTGTTGGCTAAGTTTTCCCGCCTCTCCTCCTGCTGGAAGACACCATCACCGCTGGCTTGTGTGCATGGAGTGGTGGTATTCCTCCGACTCTCATGGATGCTGGTTTGTGGTGCTGCACCTTTCTCTCTCCTCAGGAGAGGATGGCGTTAGAACGGCGGATACCAACTAAGTTATCAGCGCTGAACGATCGTCTCATAGCAGCTTTTGACAAGTCTTTGTATTTGTCTTCACACAGCCGGGAGATAGCCTGCACGTTGCGTTTGGATGCAGAATGGAAAGTACACATTAGAGAAGCCTGAACCATTCAAGGAAAGTTTTCAAAGTGTAATACTAACACAGCAGGCACACTGTAGCAGTGTTTTTTTTTTTTTCACCTAGAATGGCTTTTTTTACCTAGAATGAGAGTAAAGAATTGCTTTGGAGGGAAAAATATTAAAGGGGGTCTATCTCCAGGCCAACAAGAACTCTATCTATCAGAAAGCCAGGCATAAAGAAGGTGAGCAGTTTCCATATCCAAATACCCTCGTTCTTTTACCAGTGTCTAATGAAAAACTTGGATCCATTTCAGACAAAGAAGTTTGTGCAAGTTAAGCTCAAAAATGCACCTAGTAGCTAGGTCTGGTGCATGCAATAGCACAAACAATTTATTTTAAACATACAAAAATGCAGTGAGAGAAAAGGTTCAAGATGAAGAGGTCTCTGCAATCCCTCAGGCACCCTGCCCTGGGCCACTCAGTGCAAGTGAGCCTAAGAAATGAAGTTCTATAGGATGTCTGATTTGGTTTCTCTACACTCTCAGCCCCAACGTGCTCTTCGTGGGATCAGGATCCTGAAGAAGTCTGAGAAAGGAGGTCAGCCCACTGCTTGATGGCATAGCAGTAGCCATGGCACTCTAATACAGCTATTAAATATCAGTACGTGCGGACAACTTAGTATTTAAATGCTTCTTCAATTAATTGGCTTGCCTCTGCTCTGCTTCTCTAGCTAGTCAGGCAGCCTTTATTCTGGTGCAGCTATCCTACTAACAAGCCTAATTATTTAAATCCTGAAGGTTAAACTGTATGTCCTTCCTTGTGCAAAGACTGTTTCTATTGGAGTTTTCAGGCATTATCAATGCAAATAAACAAGGATACATGTAATAAAAGACTGAACTGAATTTGTCCTGAACATTAACTTCCGTTAATAATTTACCACCTATCACTAGATGAATTTTTAGAGTCCTGCAACCCACTACAAGCCTACGCCTTCCCTTTAAGGCAGCACCCATTCAGCACAGCCCAGTGTTCTGGAAGTTCAAAAGGTGAAAAGCACTCTAAACATGAATAAACTTCTAAGTATATTTTAAAATAATTATTTACATTTATTTCTGCCGACCTTCTGGAGGCATGCATTTGGCTCAAGAGTGGCATTCTTTGAGACACTGGCTGCAGGAGCAACCAGTGCAAGACCAGACTGACTCTCCATCCTCTTCTAATGCTAGCACAACAATCATAAAGCAACCTGCACTGGGACATATAGCCACAGTTGCCCATATGGTGTAAATCAGTTTTCAGTTCCTGGAATACAAATTCATTGCTCCATACAGGCTCTTATCAACTGCTTGTGTGCTTCCAACCAAAAGGTACAATTAAAAAAAAATAGCAAATGGTTTAAATATTTATCGCACTTTAGAATTAAACCCCAGGATGTCCTGTATATATGCATTATTAAATGTGTTATGGCAAACCAGAAACTGTACTGAACATTACTCTGGTTTTAAATGCCAAGCCCCCAAATGCTATCAAAGAAGAAACAAAACAGGCTCACAATCTGTAAATCATCCACTTATGCCTGGGCACTGAGCAGTTCAGTAAACAGTTTCCTGTGGAATATGAACTGCTCTGCAATCACATTTACAATTAGTGACAGTGTTAGCTTAAAGTGCAAGTAGAAAGGGTGAAACAAAGCAGAAGATTTGCACTGCTTAACTTTAAAGGAATTCATAGGCACACCATACCTATCATTTGAAATGACCAGGAGGATAACAGTTATTTCCAAAGTTCAGATGCTTCTGGCTGAGATAAAATTAAAAAAAAAAAAAAAAAAAACAACCCTGGCACAGGGCAGAATTATTGGAGGGTGGACAACAGAACAAGCTAAGCCAAGTAGTACATCCCTCTTTGAAAGGGCCCACGGTATCGGTGTAGATAGGGCATGTGGTAATGCCTTTGTTGAAAGGTCAACAAAACAACATGCAGAGTCATCAATTAAATCTGGACAGATAAAAGGTTGCATTGATCCAATGTGAAATTTTGCCTGGGACTTTAAAAAAAAATGGAACTTTTGCAGAATGTGCCTTCATAGCAAAGCAGGCTGCAGGCACTCACAGATGGGCAGCCTTTCCCATTGAGCAGAAGGAGCAAGTACTCTGTATTTACACTGTTCTGGACATTCTGGACTCCTAAGAAGCGGCTATGCCAAGAGTCTATCTTAAAGCAGTACATCTTTGGAAAGGTGAGGTTCTGAAAGTTGTGAAAAGAAACATTATTTCTGTGGCAGTCCTCAAACGATTTACTAAGCCATGAGAGCAGTAAGTGCTCCCTCTAAATCTAAAAGCAGCTGTGCAGTGGGATGCAGTGGGAAACCTTCAGCTGGTAGTATTTAGAAAAGGCTAAGTGTGACTGTCTCTAGGTGCTTGGAATACAGGCTGTGACCAGAGAAGGACAGACAATCCATTACATATGACACTAATCCTTTCAATCTTAAGTAGCCTAACGGAGCTATGGTTCCCAAAATAACATCCATTTTATTTTGCAGTCTGCTAGAGTTCCACAATCTCTGTCGCTTCTTTCCTTAGAATGCTACCTTAGCTTGCTTATGTGTGGCTTTAGAAGTGCTAACTGTAGTTAGGAGGTTAAACTGGCCCCTAAGACACCAATGTAAAAACTTTTTAGTTCTTCTAACTGCCACTTATGATTAGCAATGGATGCCCTTGCTACACATACAGATAGAGTTCCCTGCTCAGCCAGTCTCAGACCATTACCTCCAGTTTTTGCGCTCTCTCTTTACTGAGAGGCTCCAGCAGAAAGCTCAGGTTATTGTCATCTGCTAGGGAGCGAAGATCGAAGTAGTATTTGGCGTAAACACTGGCAGGAACATTGATATTAAACTGCAATAGCTCCAAGAAGTGTCTTTCCATCTCATTCCTAGGAGGCATAAGGGACAGAAGACAAAGGAAAAAAAGATTGTATTAGCTGGCTGAAAACACTGAAGAGACTTCAAGCTTGTTTTTAAACCCAGCAACTTTGAAATAGTCATCAAGAGCTTTGCATTATTAGTTTTGAGAGACAGGTCATTCATTTGTGCTCAAAACAAGGTGCAGCTTTTGAGTCCTGGCACCTCCAGCTCAGAGAGAGAAAGGTAGTGCCCTGTCATGCACTCGCTTGGCTGACCGGGGAGGTTCATTCTTCGGAGTTCCATTAGTGCAGCTGTACAATTCATGCACCATTCTCACTCTCGTAAGGCCCCACACTATAGTCATCAGATGAAAGGAATGATGTATGCTGTTTATTAGCTCTGAAGAACTTGCAGACATTTTCACCAGGCTGATAACAGGAAGGGGGTTTATTGAAGTAGAGGAGGACTAACAAAAGGAGTAGGCAGATCACCACGGCAACAAATGGATCTATGAAGAGCTGCTGCTATTATCTCACAGAAAAAAGGCTCTTGAAGCAACATGGATTCATCTCCAATAAATAAATAAATAAGCAGCATTAGGTGGGAGAAGGAATTTTCTCCTCAATAGCATTAGGCAGGATAACAAAGTACTATGTCAAAGGGCACTGTCCAGTTTTTACTCACTGGGCAAAATATTTGGAGGAAGGTGAGGAGAGTGCCATGACATGAAAAAAAGCTGCTTCTTCTACTGTACCATGGTCAGCTAAATCAGAGATATTCTACAGAGGAAAACCAATGTCTTACAAATTATCCTTAAAGAAACTGGTGGTACCCAAAACAGGCAATTCAGTTCCACACTGAATGATCATTCCTACTGGTAGCAGACCTGTCTCAGAATTTAGCAGCTGCATGGGCCAACTTTGAATACACTAGAAGATAAGATGTACAATCCAGTTCCAAGACTGTCCTTGCTTTTGGTGAGGTTTTAGAAATGGATGTTTTGCCTATCCAAGGGGGAGAAATAAATTAAGGATTCATCCAAGTTGTGTCCTGTATTTGATGGTGGGTCCCAATATGAATAGTGGCTTTGTGCTTGTTTCTAGCATAGTGGACTTGAGTATCATTGAACCTAGTGCCAAAATTAATTTCCTGTTCATATGGTCATAAGCCTATAGAAATGTAAATCAGATAATGTTTTGATGATCAGCTGATCAGAGCTTGATTTACCCTGTGAATAAATGTCCTCTTTGTACTCACCAGGCTAATACATTTTAATTGTGTAAAAATACGATTCTTCATTGGATTAACAAGTCAGTTAACAGTGGCTGAAAACCTGAGAAGGACAATGCCCATGTGTTTTTTGTGTCATTTACAAGTATATGTAGGCAAAAGAATGAACAGCATGCATCCCCTTACAAGCAATCATAGTGAGATTAGCAGCTGCACAGCTGAGTTTTTAGTGATTATGGCCTCACGCTCAAAGCAGGTTTTGACAAAGGTTGATTTCCTCTTCCTTTTACTTTTTCCCCCATCAGAAACCAGCAAAACAAAACAGTTTCCCAAAAAACAAAAGAAAAAAATCCTTTTAGCAAAAAACATCCACTTTTGCTTTGGTCAATAAGGCAGGGCTTGTGAAAAAGAAAGTAAGATGAATGCTTTACCTTTGCTAAGTAGGAAGAGAATAAGGCAAATCAACTCATCTGCCAGTTGCAAAGCTTAGATCACATATCTTCTAATCCACCATCACTTTCTGTGAGAGCCACAGAACTCAAATTTAACAGAGTAGCAAGGTGGGGATACCAAACAAGCACTAAGGAGAGCATGTTTGGTGGGGCAAGGTGCACCTACACTGCCTTCGGAAAAGGTGCCTGACTCATATACATCCCTACATATGCACAGATGTGCAAACTGGGTGAACTAAACTTGGTATAAACCCTTTTGGGGTTTAATTCTCATTCTTGGCTTGCAGAGGCTCAACAAGAGTCTCCATCAGGTTAGTGAGATCCTTCTAGATATGGGCCAAGATGTTCACCAAAAGTGCACAAACCAAACTTTCTTATAGATAGACCTTTACTGTGCACAGGAATGGCCTGCCCTTAGAGGAATATCTGGTTGAGTCCTGCCAAGCAATCTTCAGCTGGGTTGCTGCTGAGGGGTTTGGGTGAATTTTTTGGGAGCATCATCAGCCATCTCCAATACTAGAATGTAACTACACCTGAAATCCTTTGCCTATTGTTTTCTCTCAATATTGCTTCTATTCGGAATACCCAATACTCACCATCAAGTGACTACTTTGAAAAATACTGGAACTACTAAAGTTCACAATTAACTACAGTACCAACTATTGATTGAAAGCAGACTCACAAACTTAAAACTCAGTTTTGCTGATTATCTTAAGCAGTTTTCAAAGGTCCTCATTATGGTGATGTTATCCAACTCAGGAGCCGTGAAGGCTGCCAAGCTGCAGCAGTGTGGGGCCTGGGATGGAGACTCCTGGGCCACTATCAGAAAGGGGTTATACAGTTTCTGCCCATACCTAAATTCAAAGTTCTACAAAAATCCCATGTTCAAATTGAAGGAATAACCAAGCCTAAATTTAGTCTATTTTCCTTTCTACCATCACTGCTTTCAAAATACAGTTATTGACAATTTCAGGTCATCAGCAACAGAGAACAGACATCTTGCTTGTAACAGATATTTTCAGTGATATCAGTTTGATTTGTTTCAAATAGGGATAGAAGAAGAGACATCAAAAAGAGCAAAATGTATACACCAGGACTCCTAGCATCACTGACCTCAGTCAACCTCAGACTTATTTGCAGCAGCACTTCAAGTATGTTCCTCAGATAGATGAGCACTCTGAGCCAGGCTGATGAAGATGTATGTTATGTAAAATCACTAATTATGCTTTCCTGAAAGCAGGGCTGGCACAGCCCTTCATTTGGAGACTGAGAACACCCTGAAAAGGGCATGTATAAAACAAAGTACTACGTTTGCTCTTGCTGTTTGCAATGTGAAATGACTCAGACAATAAAAACTGTTTTGGTACAGAAAACCCTCCATTTTCAGAAAAGCTGCCCTCACCTAAAAGAAAGAAAACTGGGTATTTCTCCTCACAAAGAGTCCCAGATAGATAATTGTTTACTGTATTTAAAATAGTAGCTTTAGGTTTGAATTCAAGGGAGAGAGTGTGGAGTAAGAACAGACTCTCACATAAGAAGCCTCCCAGCGTTGCATGCAAACCGCTGCTACCTTTGTCTGCTCCTGTACTAGAAGTGACTTTCACTGCGCAGGCATGGACACATGCTCCATTACAACACAGCAGTGTGGTAAACTGACACATAAAATGTGATGAAATTTATTAAGGTCAGAAAGCCTGACATTAAGCTAGCCTTTTAGCATTTCTACCACTAGGATAAGGGAAACGGGAACAAGCTGCAGATATGGATTTATGAAGGGCAGATCTTGCCTCTCCAACCTGATCTCCTTCTATGATCAGATGACCCGCCTGGTGGATGTGGGGAGGCCTGTGGATGTGGTCTACCTGGACTTCAGCAAGGCCTTTGACACTGTCCCCCACAGCAAACTGCTGGCTAAGCTGTCAGCTCGTGGCATGGATGGCAACACTCTGTGCTGGGTTAGGAACTGGCTGGAGGGCCGAGCCCAGAGAGTGGTGGTGAATGGTGCCACATCCAGCTGGAGGCCGCTCACTAGCGGTGTCCCCCAGGGATCAGTACTGGGCCCCATCCTCTTTAACATCTTCATTGATG
>WBNM01022330.1:0-22282 GCA_013399055.1 Ramphastos sulfuratus | reverse complement strand
GTTGGACTTGATGATCTTTGAGGTCTCTTCCAACCTTGCTTATACTGTGATACTGTGATATCATTAAAACAATAACATTGACATCTCAAAGCTCTCAAGAGAGAGAACTTTGTGAGGAAGAATTTAACAGAAAATCGTAATGGGCCACTCTACATAAATACATCTACAGCCCATAGTATGTGCCAGGAGTCACAAGGGTGAACATCCTCAAACTGCATAAACTGTAGGGTTTAACCTTAAGTACAGCAAGAAAAGACAGCAGAATCAAAGTTTCGGGAAAAAAAATGAAACCTACAGCTGAGACAAGAATATATACAAGGAATAGCAGAAGTAAGATTGACAACCTTGTTCTCAGCACTGTAGGTAAGTCTGAGAACTCACCCAAAGAAGATGAGCTGTAGTAATAGCTAGATGTAACGATGCAACCACAGGTACCAATGCAAATGGCACCTATCATCCGGCAGCAGCAGCTAGGAATTCAGACCTTCAGATTTTTAGGCCTTAGTTGGATACCAGAGCAGAAACATAAACTACAAGACTACCTTGCAACTTCAAATTCTAAATGAGAAAAGGCAGGGAACAGATTTACTGCTACTACTACTATTTCTTTTTCCCCTCCCAAACAGGACTTTTGGTAAGATCTTAAATTGGGTACTTTGATTTTTTGCACTGGTGTAACACTAATATAAACAACCATAGTTTATTGCTGGGAAAAAAAGTCAAGGAAACTAACTTTAATGTTACTCACCTAATTAAATACTACTAGAGGTTTGTCTCAAAGTAGGGTTATCCAAAGTTTCCTAGGTTAAAAAAGGGAATGAGGCTCGATACCAGATATATATCACATGCAAATAACACCAGAGATAGATTTTTTTTCAGTCTGATCACCGAAGCTGCCATTTAAAAAAAACACCAACCAACAACCACAAGAACACCACATCAAGACAAAAAGTCCACCATGGCAAATAAGCCAAACCTTGCAACTTACATGTCCTCAACAGTAATGTCCTTCAATATTTGGCAATAATCCACGTTCCACACAGCTTGATCATCCCAGACTTTAGAAGCCAACAGAATAGCTCCCAGGACTATCCTCTTCCAGTTACTAGGGCATATGTCAATCTCTGCATAGGTTAAAAGCCTTTCCAAATAAACCTATAAGAAAGGGAAAAAAAAAAAAAAGCAGGACCTGGAGCTGAGTTCTGAGCAACAAGCAGGCTAGTCCAATACAACAATTTTATGTCATTACCATTAAGTGTGTGAAAATAAATATCAGCAATTACTACTTACACTTTAGAATCCAAACTTACAGGAATTACAATTTCCATTTTTATTATAACACAAGAACTGGACCACCAAGGTATAGAACAAAGATACTGAAGAATCATTTCTGAGCAATATGCACTGCTGTCTCTTCGTCACAGATGCCCATAGTCACTCAGCATCATACCAGCCTTTCATCATGGTTAAAGTTCAGCACTTAGAGCTTAACAGGAAACACTAAAACCTTCACTGTGATTTCTAGTTGTGGGACAAAGATGCATTAATTGCTGTCTTTGTCACTGAAAGGCATCATAGTGCTACTTCTACTTCATCCTGTAAAGAGCAAATCAAATTGATATCACTCCACCTACAACAGCTTCATCCCCTTTTTTATCCATCTGCATCACCAACTGCTTTGCTACTGAAAGATATACAAGGCCAAGATATATCTTGGTCTTTTATGCATTCCTCCCATGTAATCTTAAGTCAGCCCAAAGATGTTGAATCAGTCCCTTCCTTGAAAGTTTTCTGGTATTTCACACTCCTATAATGATCCATGAAGTAATTCGCACCTTCAGATTTGCATATAGATAGTCTAGGGAACAGGACATTAAAAACAAAGTCCAAGGTCCTAATGAAACCTTAAGTTGGTGGGTGCAGGAAGCTGTTGTGTAAGTCTAAAGGCAGAATCAATCTTTATTACTAGGGTTATCCCGCACATTTATCCCATCTTTGCTTGTAGCCATCAAGTGGACTTAAGGTGTTGCTACAATAACAGAGCCATCTAGTGGTAAAAGTCACTTTAAAAACTATCTCTTGCTACTATTTGTTGTGTGAGTACCTCAGCTGACTAGATTGGCCGGGGTTAGTGATCATCTTGTTCTGTAAAAATTGTTTGCATGTCTTTGGAAAAGGCCAAAACCTCAAACTACTTTCAGAATTTCAAAAGCTCTATCTAGCTGACCCTTTTATTACTCATTTCTTTATTCAAGAGAGTCCTTCAAGTTGAGTTTTCTCAATTGCCACGTTGTCTTTTGGTGACAGTTCTCTTCTGTTGTTCTTTTAGACTGTTTTTCCAGACAGAAGCCTGATGAAGACTGAAATCTAGAATTCAGAGTGCAGTTTGAGAGACTGTCTAATGTAGCTGTTATGCCTTTTTTCTATCCTCCTTTCTCTGCATATACATACATATATAGGCATGCATATATGTCTGTGTATATAATCAGCAACATTGCCAACTTTTTCTATACATCTTGCTTTCTGAAATCAAACAACAGAATATGAGATTACTTTCTTACTCTTGTTCTTGAGTTACAAGAAACTCCATGTCACCCGGGGGAAAAAGTTATAGCCTCTTTGGTTTAATATAAATTTCTTTGATAGAAATGTGACAACAACTGAAGGACGTAATAATGGGAAAGTTCATCTCATGGAGTTCCTGTAGTATTGATCCCTCCACCCCTTAGGCATTGTTACTTGCACTGTTCTGATTAATATAAACTCAAAAGTCCCACTTGCCCTTGCACACAACCAAAATAACCAAAACATCCCACTGTTCAGCCTTTCTGAAGCTTCTACAGTGAGCTAGATATCATGAAACAAGTAATTTTTGATTGGACAGATTAAACATTACATATCCATACACAGAAAGGTAATTAAGTTGCTTTTTAGCTAACCACTTCTGTGACTACTCTGACAACCTCACTTTACAGTGTCTTCATTATTAACATCGTTTTGTGAGAAACTGTAACTACTTTAATGTCATTTCAGCTCAGTTCAGTCATTGATGGGAGGAAAAAAACCTGGTGCAAAAGCTTCAGTGTCAGCAATCAGGTATCTCTTACCAATGTCACTATTGCACATTCAGCTGTCAGCTGTGCAGCACTGAAAAGTGTCCGAACAAACCGGTAGATGTGCTTGTGATCAGGGTCATGCTTGTAGTAGTCATCTGGAACTTCTTCCCGCTGAAAGAAAGTTCTCTGGTTTACTGAAAATCTGTCTTACTTAATACTGACTTTAAAGAACAGCCACACACAGTTGTCTCTTCTCAGCAAGCAGAAGTGTACACAACCCTTCCCTGTCACAGAAGCAGGACAAAATTATATACTGAAAGAAGCAAGCGGACTTGCAGTATTAGGAAAATCGAAACCAAAATACAATAGCTTTAGCTGATTTTTCTTCTTCTTTGAAAGCTTTTTAAATCTGCAATGCTAATGGGAAAGATCATGAACTCCCATCGTTATTACAGGTGCTAACTATTGTTCATGGAACATTTTACAGATTAAAAGAATTTTCTTAAAGAAAGGTTTCTCTCTGCAAGAAAATCACATACACACCATGGAATATACATACACACCATGGAAGCACCCACTCTTCAAAAGGCAAAATTAAGAGCCTTTACGTGATTCTCCTTACAGCTGAGGAAGAGTTGGAGAATATATGTCAATCTGTCACAGGCAGAACTGAGAGGTAACTTACACCGTCTTCGTATGTCTTTGTTCTTGAGAGATTCCATAACTCTGACACAATGCTAAACCACTTCTAAATATAGAGGAAAAGCTTAGAAATAAACAGCCTATAAATGCAATTCTAAAGTGAGGTTTTGGGAATTCTGACCCAGTCCCCTAAACATTCTGATATTCAGCACTCTTGCTGGAAGGATGAAACTCTAAGAGCTCAAACTTTACACACTGGTTCTGCAAGACTGACTCTCAGGTTTCTATCTGCAGTCCAAGTTAGACCTACAGGTACCAGGGAGAACAGCAAAACTGCTTGATATTAAACAAGTAGTCATAAAATAAGCAAAATAAGCAAAATAAGCATTTTCATGTGGTTTTGTAGTTTACAATAGCCAAGTAACAGTGTCAAATAAAACGAAGAGGTAAGTTAACTTTGTACTCCTCCTCACAGCCACTAATCAATGGAGGTTCTCTCTTCAGGGTGAACATGAAACATTAGGAATAATGTGAGCAGGATCCCCCTTGCACAATTCCTGTGCAATGAGCAGTACAAAAGCACATTTGGATGTACATCTTTCCTGACTGGAACTCAGGAGGAAAGGACTGAGACTGATATTTGTGGGTAAGCCCTGTGATGCTCATAACAAATCATGAAATCTTTTAAGTTATTGCTGCTACTAGGGTCAATAGAGCCTGGATTTGGAGTGCTTGTGACTTAATCTTTAGAGGACAAGGCATTCAGAGATTTCTTAGAGCTAATGAACTGCCAGCAACCAGCCGTTGCTATTGAAACCAACAAGCCATTTGTATCTTCCCCCTCAGAAGTATGACATGCAGTCATTACCCTATTTCTGTCTGTATACTGCAGTAAGGTAAGAGGCCTTCAATGGTCCATAAAGGACACTATTTTCCTCTATTCTTACTCAATAAACATGAGGTAGACTCCTTGAAAGGAGCAAAATATGTCAGGTTGTTACATAATGAAAAAAAAAATGTCTGATGAAGTAGAGTTCATCTTACATAAACAATTTTCCATGTCAAACAACAGATTCCCTGGGGACCAGACTTTTCTCTTGAAGTGGCACAGTCCATCCAAGAAGTTTCTTCTGAAGTTCATTGAAAAAAAACCCTGTATTTATTTAGGCATACAATTCCATGTTTAGGGATAAAATGCTAAGAAACTTTAAATGTTTAATAAACAGTTTTAAAAATGCAATTAACAAGCCAGATCCATGAGACAGATTGAGCTGCATTTACTTAGGTAAGTCTCATAGAGCAAGCTGAATTTTTAAAGCCGCTAGAACTCTGGTAAATTAGTTTCAAACTGAAAACAAAGGAAGTGGTTCTGTAGGATGTTCATTAAGCTAGTAGTGTTCAAACTGGATATAAAAAGCACACATTACAGCCTTGAACTTGCTTGTACTAGCAGGTTTTGCTTCTTAAACAGTCTCAAAATGTGTACCAGGACCGGTCACATTAAAACCACACACTGAATACTCCTAGTTGTTATTGCAAGCAGTGTTAAGTATATCTGCTTTAAAATTCTGCCTTCAGGTTTTGTAAAGACCAAACTCACTGTCTCCTGCTGTGTGTCAGGGTTCACGTATTATGTTCTCCTGTTTGCAGTCATTTAAAAATGTTAGTTACAGATCCACTAACCATGTCATCCTAAATACAGAAGAAAGACTTTCAAAGTACTGTTAGAGAGGGAAAGAAAGGAGTCAGAGTTCAGATATGAAATATGCAAGAATCGGAGTGTGCTTACTTTCTATACAGAAAATCAAACATGTTTTGCAACATTTAGGACTATTCATGATCATGCTGATATCAAGAGTTCAGAGAACAGTTTGCACTGCATTTTGTATGTAGATATGAAATATGTACATTGATAAATATGGAGAGGATAAAAAAGTTACACTTACTGTGAGAGGATGAGATTTTTCATCAAAAATATCCAATGATCTGTCAGAATCTCTAGAAAGCAAAAGAAGTTAATAGGTAATGCTACAGTCCACTAAAAAGTACAATGCACTCAAGAAGGTAAGGGACTTACTTTATAGTTCATCTTTTTCTAGAGTATGTTATGAAGCTATAGTGCATTTTTGCAAAACATTTAAAGATGAGATCTTACAACTGAATATTTAAGAAGCTTAACAACGAGCAGCCACCCATGTTCTTGCATTATGCTTAGTACAGTTCTCCCTTAAAATGTGAAGCCATCTCATTAACAGCATTTATTTCAAAAAGGTAGCTGCAATTTTGAAGCGTATTATGTAACAAGCTGTAGTGGCAAGGATTATTTGTGCCTGGGACAGAGTGCTCCTACACCCATCAAAACTAATCTGTAGCTCTGTATTCAGGAAAAGCTAAACAAAGCCCAAAGACTAATTTGTGGCAAGTTAAAGTGCATTTTTCTATCTCACTCTGTTTTGACTTCTTATGCTTCATTCTTGATGAAGCGTGTGTCTTGGATGGATGTGTTACTGACCTTTCTGTATCAGGTCAAGAGGGAGTACAAAGAGGAAGCAGATACAGCATAAAGTGCCAGATTTTTCAACTCCTTTAAGTTATAATAGCTGTTACTGAAGTGACCAGGCCATATCCTTAGATCAAAATGAAAAGTTGTATTTCAGCAAAGCAAATTCGCTCACCTGTTCTTTATATGGTAGAATATTGCTAATGTTACACTGAAAAAAAGAAAAAAAGAAAAGCTTAAAAGAATACTCTATATATCCTATTCCACTGCAAATGCTGTTTCAGGATAAAACATTCAGAATCTATTAAGTACTGGCTTCCTGTCACACTCTCAAATGCTTTGTGTTTGAACAGAAATTGGACCAATCAAATTTGATAGCCATCTACTTTTACATTTGCGCTACAGGTATTTGTGCCATGGAGTAAGGGCTATGCCACATTTTAAACACATACCACTTCTATTGACTGATTAAGTGGCATCTATGATAAGTGTGGACTACTCACAACCGAAATATAGTAGAAATTCTCCCTGATGATACATATACTGTTCTAGAGATGCTGCTGCTGTTTTAATTCTGTATCTCTGGCTGTCTAGTTTAGGACCTGTCTTAAAAAACCCCAGAATAATCAAGACCCTATTACGCCAGCATAACCCAGTAAGAAGACATGAGAAGCACTCAGTTTCTGCTAAGCCAAGGAAGGCCACAGATTTCATATTGACATTTATGTACTGTGGCCAAATTTCAGATAATTTACTCGCAGTGTCCACAGGAACACTGCCGTTGCAGGAGTCCATCATGATCTGATCTGTTATCAGCTGTACACCACTTCAAAATGGCACTCGGCTCCCAAATGGAACTTCAAGGCTCTTCACTAGAAAAGGAAGAGTGACATGCTAGATACTCTTGTTTGAAACTAAATTTTAAAGCAATGAATAGACCTAGACATTTTTTAAACTCTACTAAACTGTTAAAACAGTAAAGCCTTCCTGAAGCTACTTTGCCTTCCTCTTCCCTTCAAGCACAGTAAAACTCTGAATTCTCAGCTAGTGTCATCTAAGAGCAAAGAACTGTCTCTGTGGTACCCAGAACAATGGGTCAAACTACCATATCCATTGGAGAACTAAGAAGACCAAGGAATTATCAAACTACCTAAAGTAACGAACGTTACAAAAAGTAGCAAGGCTAGAACTCCACTGGAAGCCAGCAACGTGCTGTTATCCACGGCTAGAGGGCAGAAGAACACCACTGGCAAAGAGCAAACCCCAGCCCCGCAAGCTTTACCTGCCCGCAACTCCGTACAAAAATCTATTTAAAGTTTTCCCAGCTTGGGAGTTTCTGGATTTTGCTTTCAGTGTGAAGTTTTTTCGCTCCCCACCCCAACACACACCGTTAAATCCAAAATGCTGACGCTTCTGCACTGCTTCCCGTTCTCAAGTAAATTACTTTGAAACACAACAGTACATTAACTCTGTAACTCAAAAGAACCTATCTTGCTTCAGCAGCAGGCATTTCCGCCCCTTCCATGACAGACCTGAATAAGCAATGCTGTGGTCCTCTCATTCAAGTGTGCGACTGGCTTTATAACAGGCAAGATCATCACAAAATCCCAAATAAATCTTGCAATGCTACTCAGCCCCTTGGTGATGATAAATGGTTCTTACCACTTTATTGTGCTTCTAAGGTTAGGCTGACTGACAGTGCTGTCATCTATAAATATTGTTGAGCATGAGCTGTATTTTTTGGTAAGTTGTCCAGGAGAAATCTTAGGGGGGAAAAAAAAGAGAAGTAAAAAAGAACAGAAAAACATTCAAGATGTTGAATTCTGTAAGCTTTGGTTTACCACACTTAATACTGGAAGTACACCTCAACTAGCTGCTGCAGAGGAGGTCTTTGTAGATGACTGCTCCTGCTATATAAGCTACCCTATAGCCATCCGATTCCTAAGGATACCTGTTGTGTAACATAGGTTTATACATCATCCCTTGTAATATTCAAAATTACATGAATCTATCCAGTTTATTGATGGAATTTCATCTCTTTTATGTATTTTCTCAAAGTGTGAAAGCCAACTAGTATTTGTGGAAGAAGCTCCAAGCATATTTTCAGATATTAAAACTAAGAGATTATCATTTGTTTATCATGCTGATGATAACGTTTGTTCTCATTTCCTGCTGGATACATTTGTTCTCTTTTCCTGCTGGATACATTTCTTACAGTAAGTCCTATGGCAATGCTCATTTAAATCATTTAAGACTTGCCATCTCAGCTAAGAAATTAATCCAGCCTTATTTCTGTCTAAAAAAAAGTAGACTTCTATTTTTTTCCTTTGCTGTTCTGAAATGCTCAAGACTGATACAGTGACAAGAAAAAAAAACACATTCTTAATCTTTTGTTTTTCTATGCTTTGTGATGCTGTGCCTATTTATTTTTTAAAGACAGGCAAAGATAATTCAGTTTTATCTTGCTAAGGAGGATTTGGAACACATGTAGTATACCTAGAACTACTGCAGTTGTTTCCTGAATTTGTCTCAGCATGCTAGTATTATCTATAAAGTACACTAAGAATTTGTTTTACTTACATGATTGATGTGGTTACTCTTCCTCTTCTCTCGCACTAGAAAGGGAGAAACAGTGTGAATTGAAAGGCTTCTAAAATACATTCCCAAATCACATTCAATAAAAGTAATTCTGTTAGCCTAGGCTTCTGAAGTGTGTGAGCATTAAAACTTTCAAATTTTACTTTAGGTGTCTGAAAAAGCAGTTTGAGGAAAAAATACTGAGTTTTTATCAGTCTAGTAAGCTACCTACTACTTCCAGCTTCCCACATACATGTACATTTAGGAACTGGTCATAAAAAAATCCTACCACTACTTGAAGCTTGAATTACGCAAGTGAAGAATGTCTTGCTCTTTCAGGCTACTAGGATTTATGCTTTTGAAATCTTCTGATATTTAAGTGACCATAAGAACAAGTGATTTCAAGTGTTAAGCAAATCAGCCTATGAACACATTTTCGTGTTAACTTGCATATTACTAATCCCTGTGCTTTGAAAGAATTAAAGCAATTTAAGTGTTCTCAAGTTGTATAATTAAAATGGGCTGTTATTTTTCCAGTTTTTCTCCCACCTCTTTTCAAATCAGAAAAAAAAAATCTGCTTACCATCTGTTTGAGACTTGCTCAGGAAAATTGTGCTTGCTCTGGGATGATCAGATGGATTAGATTCCAAGGCTAAATCTGAAACAGAAGTGACAAAAAAGGAGAGACCTTTAACAGAAGAAGATAATTAGTGCAACGGTTCCCACACAGCCTTAAAATGCTCAAGCAGATTGATGGAGACACTATCAGAAACACACAGAACAGGTTGTCTCTAAAGCAAACCCTTACTTTTGCCAAGATAAATACAAATCTGACATTTTCCCCACTGGAGAAGATTAAAAAAAAAAACCCAAAAACAAACCCAAAAAAAGAAGCCTGTGGACTTATTCCTACCGCCATGAAGCTCTCAAGTACTTTATAGTTTTCATCAGAACAAAATCTGCAAAAGGAAATCTCAGGAAACAACATACAACTTATACAACTTCAGAAGTCAGCCATGCACTCCTGCCTGTTAGGGTAGCTGGATGTGGAACCTGTGCTCAGCAGAGAGCAGAAAGCTTGAACTTCACCAATAAAGGCAGGAAATCATTATAACCTCGTAAATAACTTCTACAGTGCTGACAAATACCAAAACATGAATTTTACACTATTCCATTATTTTGGAATTTCAAGCAAAACTGTGTCCAGCTGAAGAACTACTGAAGAACAAAATTATCGCTTTAATCTTTTGCCACAATGAACCAGTCATGACATTAGATGAGGATACGTTACTCCCTTAGATTATGATGGAAGCGATCACTAAAGAGATTGTTGATGAAACTGTAAACATCATGATGAAATTTTGAGCTTCATTAGCACTTTGAGAACAAACAGATGTTCTGAGGAAGTCATGCTACAGACACTGATTTTTGTGAACGTACGAACAGAATAACCTACTAGTGTCATCCTGTACATTCTGGAAATAGTAAATTCACATCCATTTACATTTGTCAGTCTGATCTTCCTGTGTACTACTCATGCCATGCTAACCATAAAAGTATGCAAGTTTGCAAACTTGCATGTTAGTGGTTCAAGGTGGTGTGCTAATGCAGTTGCCACACCCTTAGAAAACAAAGTCATCTGAGATTCACCATCGACTTTTAACAAAAAGAAAAAAGTCTTAAGAGCTTTTTATGCACTCAACCAACAGAACTCTGGTTAAACAATAGCCAAAGTATGCACAAACTGGCTTGATGCTCTAAGTCTTAGCTACGTGAATGTTTTTTACCACTGCACCTAACCCACAGCACAGCCACAGCCCTCACACGTCAGCAAGTGAATGTAATTGCACAAGTACGTGTGTTTCCAAGACTTTTCATTCCAGATTCCCACTGGTACACAACATTGGTATCCAGATCTGGATGGTTTCCAACTACTTGTCTTACAACATCAATGACCTTAGTCTAACAGTATTACTCTGAAAGTGGTCCAGGACAAAGACCACTAATTTTGAATCTCTGCTGTATAAGCAAGATAACCAACGTTTATTTAGGAACAGGAACACAAAATGTGTTGTTAGGAGTTTCCTTCCCCCTCAAAAAAGGTGAGTCAGCTACAAAAGCAGACCACTTCAACCAGTTTTTAAAAGCTAACTTATAAAACCAGTATTTCCATTTTCACCTTACTATACTCATTCATGGTACACAGTGAAGAGATGCTTGAATTTAATCATGAGGTTAAAAATGTACGAAGTCTTGGTTTAGAAGCTCTATTAGAAGCTCTAGAATGCAATTGCTCATACCTGAAGTACTACTAATACACCAATTCTCAAAAAAAATCTAGCACACAATACCCTGCCATAGTAGCACATTTTAATTACCATTTGTAATGTCTCAACAAAAATAGTATAATTGGTTAAAATTTTTAACACTGACTTAGCACTGTCACTTTTAAGTGACAGGATAGAAATCAGTTCTAGTTTCTAATGCTAGCACTCTATTAAAAAATCCCAAACCAACGAAATTTGACAACAGATAAAGGAATTCACTAATGATGGAAAATATTAAAAAACTTTTTAGATTTGAGGAAAGAATGATTCAGAAATTAAGTATTTTTCTAGTCTGCCTAGTAAGTAGTATCAAGAGGCAGAAGAGGACTGCACTAAGTGGCTTAAAAATACAGACTATTATTAGCGAGTTATGATGCAAGCAGAGCAAACAATTCAGAATTTATTTTTTATGGTTCAGCTGCAATTTTTAGAGTAACTGGATAAGTCAGGTTAGCCAGGACCTCAGGAGGTCTCTAGTTCAAACTCTTGCCGGAAACATGGTTAGCTATCAGCTAGGCAGAGCTAGGCTGCTCAAGGTTTTGTCCAGCTGTGTTCTGAAAACCTCCCATGAGGGTCCACAGAACTCAGATCACCTTTCCCACTGAGGGAGACTAATACCTACAGGGCTATGGGACTCACCAAGTGACTCCTAACCCAGAACTGTGTGTCTCTCTGCTGAATTTCACAAGGCTCCAACCTACCTAGCAGCCTTCAGTGTACTGACTGTTACCTAACAGGGTGACATCTGGAGTTTGGGCACACTACATTGCCTCCTCCAGGTCACTGATAAATGTTAAACAGAACAGGTACTTTTTGTCCCACAGGGAAGAGGCAGTATAGCACAATGCCCATGCTCTCTCACCCCATGAAAAAAATACACCAACATCTTGACTTCCCTGAGGTTTTTATTTACTTTGAAACTATATGACTTATTAAAGCTTGCTTCATATATGTTTTTGGACTCTTCTTGTGCTCTGCCAGCCCCTCTGCCCATGCTTCTTAGGCACCACAAACCAGGACTAGTGCTAAAAGCACTACAGTAATTACACACATGCAAATACAACCAACTTTTGTCCTAGACAAGAAGGGTTTAAGACATGCAGCACTGCAGGATGCGCCAAGGGGCATACCTTTGACATGGCTACACAAGGCAAACCTGCCTTCTGAACTCGAGCAGACCCACGCATTTGAGAACAACAACAGTGAAAGAAAAATTGACTTTACTGGCTCCAGTTCCACAGCGTCTTTGCCAAACACAAGATCCCTTCTGCTGGACAAAGCACAATACAGACCCACGATACAGATTATGCAACCAGAGTTATGGTACTAATGAAGTCCAAGACACATTGTACAGCCCCTGGCACAAAATCCAACAAGAAGTGATCAACTGTAGCTAGGTTTCTTATCCTAGAGTAACATGGTATTAGCAGAAACACCACATCTGCTTTTGTATTGCAAGAGACTGGAAAGATTCATTCAGTAGACTGTCCCCCTATAGTTTTTACCTTCTAAGCAGCCAAAGAAGTTTAACCATCCTTTCTGTGCTGTTTTCCCAGCACAATGCTTTTTTCCAAGCAATGGAAAAAATAGTCACACATTTTTCTCTTCCTAAACTGCCAGTGCTGCTGCTGAAATACTAAAAAGCAACAGCAATACGGCTATGAAAGAATAGTCAGGCAAGAGGCAGATAAGGACACGAGGAGGGAAAATGTTAACGGGAAAACACAACAAAACAAAGGCCAGAGGATGAGATTAATCTGCCTGTAAACAATCTGACTCATAACCAAGCATAATTCCAAATACTTTATCCTGGTACAACTGACGAGTCCAAACCCAAGATATCTAGCCCTGAAAATAAGGATAAGTCTTGATTAAGAGCTGCATCAGAAGGCACATGACAGAAAGCTCAAGCTTCACAAAGTTCAGAGAAAAAGAAAGACACATGGCATGCCACACGATCAGAAGTAATGGGAATTAAAACATGCAAATGAGAGAAATGAGAAGCAACAGGATGGTATAAAAAGCAAGAAGACAACTCCAAAATATTTCTGTTCTAAAGGCTATCAATAGAAGTCAAAACACAGTTGCTAGTGGACTCTCACTCAGGCATAAGGAGGTGTGGAGAGAAGATTCCCACCACAAATTAAATCTGTGGGAGCAGTACCATAATACTGTGATGCTTCGGTGTCCGTCTATCTCTGAGAGCTGTGTATTAAAAACAGACTTCCCTCTTATTTGAGAATCTCTACATGCCATTCATTCACATGGTACTAAGAAGCTTGTCAAATCAATCCTGCCTCCAACAGGAGCACAGAGAAGCCTGAACTTCCCTCTCTCTCTCATCATGCTCATTCTTAAGAATGCCTTGCAGACTTCTTGCCTTTCAGACAATCCCAGCTCCTTTTGCTGCTGCTGCGCACTCCACAGGCTGTTAAAGAGGATACAGGGCAGATCACATTACTTTTAAAAGCAAACATCTGTCCCTAGCTCAAGATCTTACATCCCTTCAACTCAAAATCCCCCAAAACCTTAATTTTACTCATCTATGGCATATAAGAATGTGTGTGGGTTTTTGAAATTTATAATGCTAGCTAGTTGTCTACTGACTTACACACCTCCATGGGTGATTTCTAAGGACATTTTACACACTGCATCCTGCTACATACATTATCTCATAAGGTTGACAGACAAAGATGTCACTGTTACTAAGTATCAGTCCGTTTACAATTTCATTACTTTAGAACAATAAAATACTTAATTTCCTTTAGTATTTTTAGCCCCATTCTCTGCTTTACTAGATAGCTAACATTTTACACTCCGCATAGCTAAAGCATTAAATAACATCATCTCTTTGCTGCAAACTGAGTTTCTTTCCTTGCTCACCGTGTACTAGCTTTAATGGTTGAGCTTCCCTTATATTTAATTACCTTACAGCGTGAAAGATGCAAGTTACCTGAGACTCCCAATACAATATTTAAAAACACATTTGAGAATGCCAATACATTTCAAAAATCTTATTATTGCTAACAATAACTTCATATAAAATTATTTGCCCTTTAAATTATGTTATTCTATTTCTATTCCTAAAAAACTTTCCTAGAAGTTATAATTCTGGTTCCTCAATTCAACTTGCTTCTACTCCTCATCAGCCACACTGAATACACCACAGAATCCGGCACATGGNCTGGAGGCCCCAGCACAGGAAGGATGTGGAAGTGTTGGAGAGGGTCCAGAGGAGTGCCACAAAGATGATCAGAGGGCTGGAGCAGCTCTCCTATGAGGACAGGCTGAGAGAGTTGAGGCTCTTCAGCCTGGAGAAGAGAAGGCTTTCAGGAGACCTTACAGTAGCCTTCCAGTATCTGAAGGGGGACTACAGGAAGGCTGGGGTGGGACTACTTACAAGGTCTTGAAATGACAAGACAAGGGGCAATGGGTTTAAACTGCCAGAGGGGAGATTTAGACTGGATGTTAGGAGGAAGTTCTTTACAGTGAGGGTGGTGAGGCACTGGAACAGGTTGCCCAGGGAGGCTGTGGATGCTCCCTCCCTGGAGGTGTTCAAGGCCAGGTTGGACAAGGCCTTGAGTAACCTGTACTAGTGGGAGGTGTCCCTGCCTATGGCAGGGGGTTGGAACTAGATGATCCTTGAGGTCCCTTCCAACCCTACCATTCTATGACTCTATTATGTTCTTAGTTACACATAGGCTAGAGAGTATCCTTTAAATGTTCCATGGGCAGCTTCTTCCCCAGATCTGGACAGAATGAAAGCACTTGATCTCCCAATTATTCATCTTCAACAGAAAGGGATGAACTCAAGATACATGAAACTTGCTCTTTTTCATGACTAAAACAAACAAGTTTGACACATAAAGGACTAGATCTGTTGTGTAACAAAGTACTTTATCAGACCGGAACTGTTTTGAGAGAGAATCTTGGTGAAAGCAATCTCAACCAACACTTGCGTACGCACAGGTCCCTTACAAGCAATCCTAACCACTCAGAGGAAATCAGGTCTTTATTTAAAAAAGAAACAATGAAAACCAGCCCACACAGCTGACCTTTGTTCAAAGAAAGACAGAATCCTTGAGGCTTGAAGAAACCTCTTGAGATCGCTTAAATCCAACACCCTGTTCAAGCAGGGTCAGCTAGAGCAATCTGTCCAGGATTGTGTCTAGGCAAGTTTTAAGTATCTTCAGACCTCACAATCTCTGGGCAGCCTGCACTAGTGCTTGACCACCCTCATTGTTAACTGATGACTGAACGAAGTGTGCTTCTATGTATTTCATTAGGTATCTGCCAGGGTTATAATCATTTCTATTACACATTTTAGCTAGGTGGAACAGTCAGGAGTGCTCTGAATTCCACAGTGAAGGGAGGACCAGTTAAAAGGGTGAAAAAACAGAAGTTCCTAGGATTTTATCTTGGAACTAGAAAGAAAACAGTAGTTCATAAGCTAAATCTTTAAAGTAATGTTTTGCTAAAGATGTTTTTTTGTACTGCATTTAAGGCAGGACCATTTAAAAAAATACTAAGAATTGGTTCCATGCTGTCCACTTTTTATTTCCCATACAAGCCTTCACACATAACACAATTCACTACCATGAAAAAGTAGTCTGATTGATACATTTGATGACAAGCCAGTGTTAGTTTTCATACTGGAAAACACCCAACAGCTATGTTTGATTACTGCCACGACTGAAGACCATTTCAGATCTCCAAACAGAAGTAAAGTTGTGTTATACACATACAGCTCATGCAACACTGCAGAACGTTACCTGGTTGACAATGGGTTTTCTAGTGTAAGCTATTGATGTAAACCTGGTATTTGCATCACCTCCAGGTATGATTTTCAGTTTTATTAATGTGGCTTTACTACATAAAGAGCACCAAGCATTTCAAGACACTTTCAAGCCTTGTTCGTTTGTCTCTTCAAGTCAAAACACTCAAGAGTCTTCTGAAAACACTGTTTTCAGAGTGAGTGAGTGAAATGAGTGGATATTCAAGCTCTAGCTATAATTAAGAAAACAGATCTAAAAATCTCAACTGGAGCTTGTAGGCAAAGATCTGCAGATCAAACGTTTGGGTTCTTAAAGTTTGGTAGAATTTTCTTCCTGCCTCCCAAAGTCACTTCTTCCTTCTTCCTATATGTGGAAGAAATATTGTTAGAAACCTTAATGTGTAATGCAAATTTGGGAGACAGGCTTTTGTGTTTTACTCACTTGTGCAAGTGTTTGTCCCTCTGTTAGTCAGCTATTTGATATGACACAGATCACACTTGAGAGAACAGACACTTGAAGCTACAACATATACCTTGGCAGGTAGAAAAGAGTAAGCTTCCTAATGAAAGCCAGAAGTGGAAAGGATCCTGGAGAGAAGTTACACAGAAACAGTGAAAAATCCCAAGACCCTCAGGTTAGCCATGTATTTCCTTTCAACAATTCCCATTTCATTAAAATCTCTGAAGTTATAACAGTGGTTATACTGGAAGTTTAAGAAACACGCTTGCCCAAACAAACAAATCAGTTTCTCTGTATATGAGCTTCATGTATATATATTCCATATCAACTGTTCTTGGAAACTTAAGGTTTACACTAACGTTCACTGCAGAAGTCTCCAAGAGTTACTGAAGAGAGAAAATGATAGAGGATTCTTTAGCTGTCAGCAGCACCCATGCCTAAGAACAAAAATACAGATACTATACTGTGACAATTATTTATTCTATTTCCAATTCCCAAATCTGCAGATCAATTATATCATTGTTTCTGAACAACTTAGTAATTCAGCCACTTCTACTACAGGCACTTTAAAGACCATTTTTTAAATGCCATGACATTAGGCATCAAGTAAACAACATGGAAGGTGTTTCAGGCTTATAGACTCAATTATTTGACATTGTCAAGATCCAGTGCTACTTGTAACTGCTACAGTTATCTTTGTAATTCATTCCTAGTCAATTATAGGAAAGAGGTATTGAAAGTTCTGGGGAAAGAAATGTGAACCTAAAGGGGAAAAAAAAAAAAAAAAAAAAAAGAGAACACCTTTCACCCTTAAAGGAACCAAAGAATCAGTTGGTTTTCGCCCCAACTTCTCACATTCGACTAACTGGACAATGGTATTTGCCAGCCTATGCAGCTAGATTTTCAAATAGCAAGGCACAAACCTTGACATGAGATGGCTAAGCTTTTCCTGTGCTGAAAATTGCTGGCACAAAAAAGCTGACTCCTTGCATATAAGTGTGGGGATTTTAAAAAATTTATTTTTATCTAATTTACTAACATTTTAAATAGGATATTAAAAAAAAAATTAAATCCCTCCACCCACATGCATGCTTGAAATAAGCTGACATCCTCTGACAGAGGAACAAACGAACCTTCTGCAAGGACACTTTAAGACAAGCTGTTGGTGAAATCAGTTCACAGACAATCAATACATTTGAGTATCTGTTCATCTTCAACATTGTTTAATAATTGTGGCATGCAGGCAACTTGAAGTTTACCCCTTTCAGCATGGCATAAACTCTAGAGAGTTAGGGGCCTGCTGAAAAAGAAAAAAGTAGGCTCAGAGTTGCTTGAAGAGTTCATCTAGGCATGACAGCCTGTTCAGGTAAATCTCACTTCATTCTCTATTAACTCTCCTCTTCAAAGTCCCTTTCAGTTTCCTTTCCCATCTAATATCTGTGTGGTGACTGTATCCCACTCAGCACCTCTCCTGATTCTCATGCCTGTCTTTTCCTTTGGCATTCTCCAACAGCCACCCCACCCTTCAAGTTTTCAAGGCAATGATACCAGGTTATTTTGTTCCACCAGTTCAGTGGGTCAACAATCTTCCTCATGGTTCATGTAAATCAGGTATATCTCTGCTCTAAACTGCTGAACTCAGTAAATGGTAGCAGTAGAGTGAGATGAGATGTTTTCAAGTACAAGTGAGAAAAGTCTGTGAAGCAAGGTCTTGTTCTAGTTTTATCCAAGGATCAAAGAATTTATGAAAACTTAGTCTGCTTCAACAGAGATGTGTCGAGAAAGTGACAGCCACAAGAAGTTCTCTCCCAGACAACCAGAAAAATCATCACAGGAAAAACAGAAGCCCAAAATAAAGATTAGCAAACACTCATTTGGAAAACAAAGACAAAAAAACCCCCACCAACCAACCAAAAAAATGCCAAATAGCAAACAAACACATCAGAAGCACCACATAAACAAAAAAAAAAACCAGTAATCAGCACAGCCCAAATAACACATTAAGATCAAAGAGCTGTCATTTCTGAAACTAGATAGGAAAACCTTTTGGGTCAAATTAAACTGTTTTGGACTGTTGCTTGCACACTGAAAGGAGGAATACCTAGTGCTCAACTGAACAGTCAACTAGTAGCTTTAGGTTCATTTTAGCTTTTGATATTTAACATCAAAACAGTAGGGATGACTCTATTTGGAAGAAACTATTGTTTTCCAAGTTAAGTTCATTACCATTTAATAAAATTTGGCTTACCATATTATATCACAAATGCAGGCTCATTTCTCATTCTGAACAAATGTACACTGAACAGGTTATGGCTCAGGATCCTGAGAACCATAAAATACAAACTCACTCTTTAAATTCTCTCTTAGCAATGGATCTGACAATCTCTTCCCATTCAAATTAATTTTTGCTGAAACATTACACTTTCATTTCACAGTGTGTTCAATCTCTATCCCACTTACCACTCCTTTTCTGTCTCACACAAACACCACTTCATAACTTATGCATTTTAAGAAAGTGAGATTTTTCTTGTTTAATTCTGATGTAATACAATCTAAGCAGTGCTGACTGGAAAGCAGTGCCCCTTTATCACGATCCAGAAGCTACAGAGTAATAATCCTTATTTAAGAGCACAGATCTGTGAGGACCACATTCCTCTTGCTACAAAAAGTCACGAAAAAATGCTACAAAACAAGTCCAAAGCTCAGTTGGTGACTGCTGCATTCCTGATAAAAATCAAAACATTCAATTTTACCAAAATGTGCAAAACTATTAAGATAGGCTTAAGCAACAACAACAAACTACTAAAAGACAGAAATTTATGGAATGAAGCATCTCAGTCACATTTGGATGCTAGCTTTCTGATATATTTAGCTGTGTTCTTAGAAACTCCTAGAACTAAGCAGCATGTAACAAAAATAGCCAACATGATCTTGCCTGTTTTTCCTTGCAGCTTTTTCAAAATGAAAAGGCCAGTCAGTAGGTTCTCGACCTCCTGATACTGACAAAAGTGGCATCTTAGTTAACCTATGATACTATACATTAACCAGTGATAAAATTTAAACAAATTATAGTCTTACCTAGTATTACAAATGAGATTGCTGGACTATTTACCACTACAGCAACAAACTAATGCTCTGCAGTAGTCAACAGCACAGAAACATATAGGCTGCTCGCACAGTTTGGATATGCTAGTAGCTTTTATACCCTGGAGTTTAAGAGGGATAAGCATAATTATCTGGTGTACAGAAGTGCTACATTAACAGATTTCTTATATTCATGGAAGGTCTTAAATTAAACAGATAGCAGTATCACTTAAAATTTCATTATAATGTGTTTTCCTAACACTCAGTAAGTTTAACATTGACCATCTAGAACTGCATTTTCAAAGACATCAAAGTTTGATGCTTTATGAAGCCCTAAGCAGTTCTACCAATATGAAAATTGTATACAAATGGCATCTATCATTTGTAGCAGATCTTCTGAGGCCATGCAATAGTGAACCACACATCACTGTAAAACTGATATTTAAAATAATCTAAAATGAATACTAATTACGCAGTTCTAATTTTAGGATCATCTCCTGTCTCAAGACTAAAGTTTCCATAGCCACAAAAGTAAAATTTGTGATAGCTACTATCCTGTTCTTGGACTTACACTTCTGCTCATGTCTGTGAATTCAAAAACTTAAAACAGTTCCCTACTTCAAAGCCAGTTCTGACAACTGGATTGTTTAATTCATAATTTTTAAAATTCACAATTAAACCTAGTTACGTAGCACTGCTGACATGATCACATACTGAAGACTAAAACACCCTTATTCCTGAGCAGATTTACTTAGCTTAGGCATTTTTGCTTGGCTCATTAGAATCTTTAGGGAGTTTAGCTTCCCCTACCTCATTAGAGTATGAGAAAGTTGAGAGACTTCCGCAATACTTTTTCACCAAAAAAAATAATTGTCCTAGATAGCAAATATAACTTCTCCTACTGCTGCATTGCACAGCTGCCTCGAAGAAGATCCAATAGGCTGACTATTCCATCTCATTACTGCAACAACTGCACCTTATGGTGCTGTGCAGAACCATTCAAGTTCAGCAATTTCATTTCTGAAGGCTTCCTCACTCTTCTGGAGTCAGTTTCTCTGACAGTGCATTTTTTTCCCAAAGTTCAAGACAAACATGGTAGGCCAGTGATAATTTCTATTGTCTGCACCATACACTAAAGACGTCAGATTATCTTTTTTCAACTGACTACATTTTACATAGGTGTGGTTACAATTATGAAAAGGAATAGCAAGACACTTGTTCATTAAACTTAGTTTTGAATATCATAAGCTTTTACACTGTGCCATACACTTACAGTATCACGTGAACATACCGAAAGGAACACTCCTAATCTGTTACATGTTGTTTGGGTAACTCTCACTGAAGCACAAACCTGCAAGCTCTTCCTCGGCATGTCTGAAAAGGAGAAGCAATACAGAGCAAGCCTGTGTGACACCAGTGTTCCAGGTATAACTGGAAGGAAGCTGAACAGCAAACACATACTTTCCCATGAGCTCAAGAAAAGCAAACGGGGAACACGGAGAACTACATGACAAAGAACCTCGGTGTAATGAGTCCACAGCTATAACAGAGAACCTTGCATAGTTAGATTACAAATTACCCACGTCCAGCCACGGTGATGTCATATGCACACAATCTTTGTAATTCTTAATTCTCTTATTCCCTACACACCCTCTTCCTTCCTCCTGTTCAACAGAGACTGGAAAAGCAGCAGCTTTTGCTAACTTTCTGAATGCTACGACTGAGCAATAACTGCATAGTTAAGAAACAAGCAGCCAGACTTCCACCTCAAAAGGGAGCACCCGGGGGCTCTGTCATGATTCTTTCGGTCTCCCTAACTCTTCTCTGCAGTGGGGCAGCCAAGGACCCTGACAGGGCACACCCCGAGCGGGCGGGGAAATCAGCAGCTCCTCTGCCCTTGGACGGGTTACTCGTTCAGCAGCCGCGCCGGCCGCGGTTGCCCCACGTCTCGCACTTCGTGAAGAGGTCCCGGACCCGCGACTAAATTACTCTGTCCGGCGGCAGCAAGGCAGAACGCCCGCTTGAAACCCCGGAGCTGTCGGCGCGGTGACAGCCACGGGGAACTTTGCTTGGGGCGCGGCGCGGGGCCGGACGGCGGCAACCCGCCCCGCAACTCCCGAGGGGCTCGCTGGATCGCACGCTCCCCCCGCCGCCGGGACAAAGGGGGCGCGCCGCGAACGAGGAAGCGCCGCGCCCTGGGCTGCCAGTCCACCCCACCGGGCACCCAACCGCGGCGGAGCAGGGCTACCAAGGGGAGAGCCGCCGGCGAGAGCGGGGATGTGGTGCGCGGCACTCCCCGCTGACCGCCGGCCCCGCCGCTCACCATCCGGGAATTCCCGGTCGCTGATGTGCTGGAGATGGGGGCCGCCGCTGCCAGGATCCGAATCCGCCGACTCGGCCTCCGCCGATCCCGAGCCGCCACCCGCCGCGGCCGCCTGATACGCGTCTACCCAGCGGTCGGGCCCCGCCGCTGCCCCGCCGCTGCCGCGGGCCCGGCTGAGCTTGGGGCTGGCGTCTGGGGATACGCAGCAGGTGACGGTGTTGCCCATGGAGCTCGCAGCTCCCCCGCCGGGCCCCGGCTAACGCGGCTCCCGGGCTGGGGCGGGGGAGGGGGAGCCGAAACGCCGGGCTGAGAGGAGGGACTGAGGGAGGGGCGGGCCTCAGTGCCGCATCACCGTCGCCTCCGCCCTGGCCAGGCCAGGCCAGGCCCAGGCCAGGCGCGGCCCCCGCCCGCCCCAACGGCCGCGCAACCCAGCCGCCGCCTCCTGCGTGCGGCCAGCAACGGACCTCTCGCGAGCGGCCACCTTCCCCCTGGCCGGGGGAGAGGCGGGGGAAGGCCGAAGGGGAAGGGGGAGGGGGAGA
>WBNM01022327.1:23539-35408 GCA_013399055.1 Ramphastos sulfuratus | reverse complement strand
CCCGCCCTTCTCGGGGCCTCCACGGCCCTCTGTGAGGGGGACTGGCGAGAGCCGACAGCGCTCGGTCCCCGACGGGTTCGGGGGCGGCCATTCCCGGGGCCCCCGCCGGCGGGAGGGAAGGAAGGAAGGAAGGAGGGAACGAGTGGGCGGGTGGTGGCCGCTGCTTACCCGCGCTGGGCGGAGAAGCAGGGCCGGCAGCTTGCAAGCGATGGACAGAGAACTGCCTGCGGGCGCGGGCCCGTGAAGGGGCGGCGGGTCCCCGCCGTCCGGAGAAGGGGAGCTGACCCTCTCCCCGAGGAAAAGCGCCCCGGGCAATGCAGGGAGGCGCGACGGCGCTATTGGGGAACGGGACCCACCTGCCTGGCCGTGCCTGGCACATCGAAAGGCTCCTCGGCGGCAGGGCCCCTCCTCCCCCCCCAGTACCGCTCTCAGGTTTGTTTAGTGGCGGCGGCGGCAGCGCTTCCCCGGGCCAAGATGGCAGCGAAAGAGATTGCGCATGCGCGGGTGCCGCGGAGCACGCCGGAAGTTGCAGTCCCCATCCCTCACATTGTGCGAGTGAGGAGATGGAAGAAGAGGGTGCCAAGATGGCGCGGGAATAAAACGAAGCGCATGCGCGATAGCGCAAGGCACGCCTGGGAGCTGTAGTTCTTGTGGCGTTTGTCTACGCCATGGGGAAACAGCTCTGGCTCGTCCCGCCATGGCCTGGCCGCCGCATACGGGTAGCGAGAGAGCACAAAACACCCCGCGCGCTCCTCGTCCGCCTTGGCGGGGATGTGAAAGCGGTGCGTTTGAATTTATGTTGCGTACCCCTAAACTTCAGGCAGTAGCGGCGCTTCTGGCAAATAAATCTGGCATTGTTGACATCAGCGCTACTGTCATTTGGCCGTTTGCAGCGCTTTGACTTCAAACTAGCACTGGTTACATGCCGTGCAGGATAGGGCTGTAGTCAACTGCGCTTCTGTGCAAACAATAAGGTCATTAAACCCACACCCTAAAACCGCTTCTAGGTGGTTTTGCTCCGTACTGTAACGGATCACTGAACAGAACAACCATCACATGTCAAGAGCATCAAGCCCTGATTCCTGAGCCCTGGGCCTGGCACCTATTTTATATATTAAAGCAATTATAATTTCCTCTATCTTCAGATTTCCCAGAAATCCAGTCAGTGATATGTCTTTAAAAGTCCTCAGATCAGGTAAGAAATAGAAAATGTCTCGGACATGCATCAAATCTTAAAAGCACCTGATTGCAGCTGCTGCTTGTTGCAGCGACACAGTAAAGAAAAAATCCCGATCGTGAAACTGCCTTTGTGGAAAATCAATCCAAAGCCCACTCAGGAGGAGCTATTGCTCACGGGGCTCCATCCTGAGTCAGGGGGTCGGAACTAGATGATCTTTGAGGTCCCGTCCAACCTTACCATTCTATGATTCTATGGTTCTAGGCTGGGTGGTGAATGGCTGAGAGCAGCCCTGAGGAAAAGGACCTGGGGGTCTGGGGTGATGAAAAGCTCCACATGAGCCTGCAGTGTGAGTGCAGCCCAGACAGCAACCGAGTCCTGGGCTGAAGCAAGAGCAATGTGGCCAGCAGGGCAAGGGAGGGGATTCTGCCCCTTTACTCTGCTCTCGTCGGACCCCATCTGGAGTACTGTGTGCAGTTCTGGAGCCCCCAGCACAGGAAGGACATGGAACTGTTGGAGTGGGTCCAGAGGAGGGCCACGAAGATGATCAGAGGGCTGCAGCAGCTCTGCTCTGAGGACAGGCTGAGAGAGTTGGGGCTNAGGCGGAACCTCCTGTGTTCCGGCTTGTGTCTATTGTCCTGTCACTGGGCACTGCTGAAAAGAGTCTGGCCCCGTAGTCTTGTTCATAAGAACTGGTAAGAATCCCTCTCAGTCTTCTACAGGCTAAACGGCCCCAGGTTATCACGGCCTTTCCTTGTTGGAGAGGCACTCCAGTCACAGCACAGGGAGTTCCACCTCAGCACGAGGAAGAACTTCTTTACTGTATGGGTCACAGAGCACTTGAACAGGCTGCTCAGAGAGGTTGTGGAGACTCCTTCTCTGTAAAGTTTCAAGACCTGTCTGGGCGTGCTCCTGTGTGACCTGCACTAGATTCTATGGTCCTGCTCTGGCAGGAGGGTTGGACTCGATTTATGGAGGTCCCTTCCAACCCCTAACATCCTGTGATCCTGTGATCCCCAGTCCTCTGCAGGACTCTCCAGTAGTTCCCTGTCCCTCTTGACCTGGGGAGCCTAGAACTGGACACAATAATCCAGGTATCAACTCCTTAAGGCAGAGTAGAGAGGCAGAAGAACCTCCCTCAATCTGCTTAATACACCCCAGGAGATGGTTTGCTTTCTTGGCCACAAGATCACATCACAGGCTCAATGGACAGGCACCCTGGGGACAGAGATATTGACAAAGAGGATAGAAGGTCTCCTCTTTATTTTACCCTCTCTCAGAAAACACTGTTTTATAATTTGCCTTCAAAATGCTAGAAACATCTGGACATTTGCTGGAAGACAAGGCAGATAGATTCTGTATGTCAAACTGCAACACCTATTTCCAGAGCTGCAAGTGCTGTTATTTCCACTCAGCTATAGATGTTTCTTCTCTCTGATCACTGATAGGCATTTTCTCACTTGGAATTTCCTATTGTTCTTCAAAGCAGTATAAATATCAAGTGTTTAAAAACAATTGCACTAAACTGTAAAGTTAGAACAATTTGCCTTCTTTTTTTAATATCTTCCTAAAAGAGAACCAGCTGAAAGCATAGTATTACCTAATAAATGTCCTTAGCTTTCAACAAAGCTCAGGACAATGCAGACCAGCTTAGCATTAGAAGTTGGAGTTTTCCTTTGCAGGTCAGAGACTCCACTCCAAAATCACAGAATCACAGAGGCTTAGAGGTTGGAAGGGACCTCCAGAGGTCATCCAGTCCAACTCCCCTACCAAAGCAGGATTGCCCTGGGCAAGCTGCACAGGAATGCATCCAGGCAGGTCTGGAAAGTCTCCAGAGAAGGAGACTCCACAACCTCTCTGGGCAGCCTGCTCCAGGGCTCTGGCACCTAACAAATTTCTCCTCCTGTTGAGCTGAAACCTTCTCTGTTCCAGTTTGGATCCATTGCTCCTTGGCTTATTGCTGTGCACCCTCCAAAAGAGTTTGGCCCTCTCCACTTGACACCCACCCCTCAGCTAGGGACAGACATTGCTCAGATCTCCTCTCAGCCTTCTCTTCTCCAGACTAAACAGCCCCAGGGCTCTCAGGCTCTCTCCACAGGGGAGATGCTTAAGTCCCCCACTCACACTCCTGGCTCTCTGCTGGACTCTCTCCAGCAGGTCCCTGTCTCTCCTGACCTAGGGAGCCCCAAACTGGATACAGTATTGCAGCTGTGGTCTCAGCAGGGCAGAACAGAGAGGGGAGAAGAACCTCCCTAGCCCTGCTGGCCACACTTCTCTTGCTGCCCCCCAGGCTGCCATTGGTTCTCTTGGCTACCAGGGCACATTGCTGGCTCATGCAGAACTTGCTGCCCACCAGCACTCCAAGCTTTTTCTCCAGGGAGCTGCTTTCCAGCAGGGCAGCCCCAACCTGTACTGGTGCCTGCTGTTACTCCTCCCCAGATGCAGAACCCTGCAATTGTCCTTATTTAACTTCATGTGGTTAGCCTTTGTCCAGCACTCAGCTTGATGGGGTGTCAGCCACCCCCCACCCCTAGTTTTGTATCATCAGCAAATTTGCTGAGGGTTCACTCAATCTCCTCATCCAGGTCGGGGGGTTGAGAAAATTATATGGAAAAATGTCTTTTTGTTGGATTATTCTGATTCACAGGAACAGGCAGGACAGCGTCACTGTTCACCAGAATAAAATACCATTTCTGAGGGTTATTCATCAGTCAGAACTGTGCTGCTCTCATAGAGTCTCCTTTTTATTGCATCCTAGGTATTGAACAGAATAAATCATGACCGAGAAGCTACCAAAATTTCTTGTTTAAACAACATTTATCTACTTAGGTGTACATTTTAGCTGAGTGTTTGCTTTGAATTTGTGTGTCTATTAATTATTCTGTTCTCATTCATGCTCTCCAGTGAAATCTCTGCTAACAGTACAGCTTGGAGAGAGCACAAACACATTCTTCCCAGCCTTGCTATATTTGTTAAATTTAGTGAGATCAGTTTGGAGGTGTTTTTTTTTTTCCTTTTTTTTAGATCTTCAATTTTTGTAATGTGCCTTTTTTTTTTTTTCCTTCCCAAATGTGGATGAAACTGGTTAACAGGATCCAAAGTTATTAAGGGAATCAATAGTTATTATGGGCAGGGTGGACAGACACACACTGACTCTCACGTACATATGTATGTACTCAAGAAATTGGTCTATGCTTCATTTCCTTCAGCACAGAGGACAGCAAAACAATGTAAAGACTGAGCCAGTTATGTATGAAGTGTCTGAAGCTACATCTACAGATGTTGTAAGATGATTTCCAAAAATACTTCTTTTTATTAAGGATGAAAACCCAGACTTGGGAAAAAAAAAAATGCGAGAGAGGTCCAGAAAGTCCAGAAGCCAAGTTCTGCTTGTAGTTACAGCAGCAACATTGCCCTTTACCTCAGACTAACCTACAATCAATTCTCTATTACCCATAAAAATGAGAAGGCTGAGATACCACAGACAAAGAAAAACTCTCCCAAAACAAAGAAATAATGAGTTCTGAAAAAATGTTGAGTAACCTAAACCAAGGCCAGAGCTGTGCAGCAGTTGATCATCTTGATATGAATTCACCAAGGCTGTCCCTGCAGAGAAGCAAAGATGAATCACAGCAGATGCACCAGAGCTACCCCAAAGCCCAGCAGGCTTTGTCAGGAGGGTCTTCTTGAGTCAAGAACCAGTCCCAGGAACAGCATGGATATTTCTTCCAGGCTAAATGAAGGTTCTCTGGACTCAAAACGACTGTACACAGCCAGTTTGGATCTTCTCACCTAGACCAGAGAGGTCACCTGAAGGAGACTGAGACTTGAGAGCAATTCTTTACGTGTGATGAACAAAACATGAAGACTGTTCCACTTATAGGTTAAGAAAAAGAAAATAAAGATGATACTGTTGGTTTAGGCTTACTTCATTACTGAAGAACCATGGCTTAATGTCCCACAGGTGAGCTTTCTCAGTAAATTCATATAAATGGATTTATTGTGAGCAAAGGAAGAAAATGCAGAATGTGAAAATGCTAGCAGATTTTTTAGTCTTTGTTGCCTTCCAGATGTTAATCACTTCCTTAGTTGTTTTGTTGGTTTTTTTTTTAATATCCTGTGTCATCAGTTCAGGAAGTTCCAAAATTACAGAGCACTTTCTGACTGTTCAGAAAGCAAAACAACAGAGAAACTTCTCAACAGCAGCAACATTTCATCACTGGTTCCTAAGGAAGCAAGGCTCAACAGCATAAAAACTCCGAACCACAAGGTAGAAGTAGTTTGGTTTACTTTGCAGGAGAGAGAAGCTAAGAATTNTCCAGGGATGGGGACTCCACCATATTCCTGAGCAGCCTCTTCAAGGGATTTTGGGGAAGAAATTTTTCTCCACGTCCAATCTATACATTTGAGAAACTAATGACAAGACACTGATAAACCTTTGCCTTCTGTTATTATTTCTAGAAATAACAGCACAGTGCTGGGTATTCTTGGTAAGAATTTGCTCAATTATATGCATTTAAGCAAAAATTATTCCTCCTTCCAGTAAAGGAAAGAAATAGTGACCATTATGCACTTCTTTACCTCATGTTCTCTACAACCTGACATCCTCAGATCTCCTTCAGTTAAATATGATTCTCATCAATTACAGGTGGTGGTCTAGGTATTTCTCATCAATTACAGGTGGTGGTCTAGGTAATTAATCTTTCTGGGCACTAATCTATGTCTCACCACGTTTCCTTCTATCCCTGAAGACGATGGAAAGGGAAGGACAACGAGCTGGAGCTTTGGAAGCATCACCAGTGACATGGCCCAAGGGAGAAGCAGCAATCTTCACATGGAGAAAGTGATTTGTATGCAGCCCAGATCACCAGGACACAGCTGCATTTCTCAGCCCTCAATGCAGTTCTTGCTGGGTTATTAACTGCGACTCCACTCCCAGCTTGATGGATACAGACACCAAAAGAATCCCTTTTCTTCAGAGAAGCCTTCCCCAGGTAGAAGAGAGGCACATCAGCCTGGTGCTAGAAGGGACCCACACACAGCTACTGCAGCTGCTCCCTTTATGCCATAAACAGTTCATTTTCATCATCCTAGAGTTTTACACTGGTAATTTCAAAAGTAAAATTGGAAAAAACAAGGAAGAAAGAAATCAATTATTTGCATCAGGTTGACAGCAATTGAGAAAAGAGGCAAGAAACCCACTATGCTTTAAGAGATGAATCATAGAATCATTTTGGTTGGAAAAGACCTTGTAAGATCAAGTTCAAACGTTATCTAACAGGCAAGTCTGATGCTAAGCCATGTCCCTCAGCACATCTCTTCATCTTTCAAACATCCTCAGGGATGGTGATTCAACCACCCCCCTGGGGAGCCTATTCCAGGGTTTGAGAACCCCTTCAGTGACGAAGATTCTTCTAATATCCAATCTAAATCTTCCCTGGTGCAACTTGAGGCCACTTTCTCTTGTGCTGTTACTTGTCACTAGTGGGAACAGACCAACATCCACATGGCTCCAACCTCCTTTCAGGGACTTGTACAAAACAAAATTTCATGGAATCATACAATCAGTCAGGGTTGGAAGGGACCACTAGGATCATCTAGTTCCAAGTCCCACGCCATGCACAGGGACATCTCACACTAAATCAGGCTTTCTAGAGCCTCATCCAGATTTCCACTCAGCCTCCTTCTACACAGGCTAAACAATCCCAGTTCCCTCAGCTGCTGTTTACAAGACCTATTCTCCAAACTCTCCAACAGCTTTGTTGCCCTTCTCTGGACCCATTCTAGCACCTCCATGCCTTTCTTGTAGGGAGGGCTCCAAATCTGAACCAAACACCTAAGATGTGGCTTCCTCAGTGCTGAGTACAGAAGGGCAATCACTTTCCTGGTCCTGCTGGTATTTCTGATACAGACCATAAAGCTGATGGCCTTCTTGGCCACTTGGCCAAATTACTGGCAATTAAAATTGTTAAATTGTTAAGAAATGTAAAGATGCTGAGGTTTTTAGGTTTTAGTGGGTTTGGGTTTTTTGTTTTGTTTGGTTTTGTTTTTTGTCTTGTATAAGAAATAGCCTAGAGTGCAATGAAAGTTAAATTATTTCTTGGGCTTGCTTTGTTTCCAAGCTAAATGGCTGAGTTTCCACTTCTCTAAAGAGGTTATTGAGTGACTCAATATGGTCTCCTGACACAAGCACCTCTATTTCAATTTCTTTCTATCACCCTCAGACCACTCCTAAACTCTCTCTCCCTCCTCAAAACACTTTCCCATCGCATTTTTTTCCCCTCCTGGCTAAGTAAGAGCAGAAGCCTCAGCAACGTTTAGATGTTGGCAGCTTGCCAGAGGAGCCATTTATACAGACTTGTCAGATACAGAGATTGTCACCCGGGACTATTTGTATTTAAATCCACAAAGCTATTTCAGTCACTTTCTTGCTGAAGATTGCTTTATGTTGTCAGTTAAGGGAGATTTCCCCCCCCCCCAACCCCTCCATTACAAGTAACAGACATTCTTATTCATTGTATGTATTTAGTCTACAAATCACAAGAGCTTCAGTGCTGGAAGTACCTAAAATCAGCAAGGCTTAAATCTACATCAAAATACTACTGTGCATCAGGCTGAGCACATTCAAATGCTGTTAATGCTGAGGCACAAACTTGATTATATAACCTCAGACAGGGAAAAAAAAAAACCCTCAACCAACTTCATTGTGTCATTCTGCAGCATGTCAAAGAGAGAACTGAAATCAGTACCCTCTGAAATCGAGGGATGCAGATAAAAACCTCCAGCCTCTTTGTAGTGGGGTCTAGTAAAGAGTATGTAAACTTCTCTGAGGAGCTTCTCAGAATAGAATGAGTAATTCTCAGAATAGAATAAAGCAAAGTATTAAAGTTATTGCTCCATGGTGCAATTTGTGTCCTTATCTATGGTCACATACACATCTTACAAACCATGAGTACCTCCAGCATGCCTCTGCAATTGAAAAGAGTATATCCCAGATTAGCTTTTAGCGGAATTCAGCCACACTAGGACCTGATTTGTGTTGTTTTAGGGGAGATTGCATATTCTCCCTGAAGTTGCACTTTTGATCCATCAACAGATTGCATATTGCTTTCTCAGCACGGGAGTGACATGGACCTGTTGGAGAAGGTCCAAAGGAGGTCACAAAAACAATGCAGTCCTGCTGTGAGGACAGACTGAAAGAGTTGGGATTGTTCAGCCTGGAGAAGGTTTTGGGGAGAGATTACTGTGGGCTTTCAGTACTTAAAGGGGCCTTTAAGAAAGAAGGAGACAAAGTTTTTACCAAGGCCTGTTGTGACGGGACAAGAGGTGATGGTTTTCAACTAAAAGGGGAGACTCAGATTAGATACAAGGAAGAATTTTCACAACAAGGGTGGTTAGACACTGCCCCAAGTTGTCCAGAGAAGTGGTAGATGCTCCATTTCTGGAAACATTCCTGGTCAGGTTGTTTGGAGCTCTGAGAAACCTGATTTAGCTGAAGATGTCCCTGACGACTGCAGGGGTTTGGACTGTATGACCTTTAACGGTCCCTTCCAACCCAAACCATTCTGATTCTGAACAGTTACAATCACAATCACCTCATTGTCAATGGTCATTGTAATGTAACTAACTTGGTTTTCATCCTGTCAATGCAAATTTCAGCAGGTCAGGATACAGATATACAAAATCACCTCTACAGGATTAACCTGGTGTCATTTTAGCTCTTAGAGGCTAGTTATCCCAACAGCAATGTGGCTGTAAGACTTGCAAGAGAATAGTAGTAAGAGTCATTAAAGCATTACAGACTTCTGATGTTCTGTGGGAAAGAAACTTTTAATAGCAGGAAATCTGCAGGAATGCACAATCATACTTTGACAGTAAAAATCAGAAAATAAAGGCATCCTAACTTTCACCCTGGGAAAGAGACATGAAGTTAATTTCTAGACATACAATAAAGAGATTCTTTTACAAGTGCTATTATGTGAGAGAATCCTGGATTTTAGACCTTAAAGGCACAGCAAGGAAATAAAGCAACTGAAAAATCACACAAGATGACACAAAATTACAGAGAATCACAGAACATTAGGAGTTGGAAGGGACCTTTGATGGTCATCTAAATCCAAACCCCTGCCAGGGCAGGATAACCTAGAGGCCATTCACACAGGAATGCGTCCAGGTGGGTTTTCAATGTCTCCAGAAAAGGAGACCTCTCTAGGCAGCCTGTTCCTTTAAGAATAATTTATCTAGCAAATACAGATGAGCTGTAAAATGCTAATCCAGCCTCTGATCCCCATCTGATGGCAACAGTCACACTTGGAAATACAAGTGGACAGAAGGAGGACATGGAACTGTTGGGAGTGGTCTGGAGGCAGCTGTGAAGACGGTCAGAGGGCTGGAGCACCTCTCCTATGAAGATAGGGTAGCAGAGTTGAGGTTGTTCTGCCTGGTTCTGGGGAGGCCACATTTGGAATATTGTGTCCAGTTCTTAGCCCTTCAGTCCAAGAAGGACCTCAGGAAACTGCTTGGGAGAGTCCAGCACAGAGCCACAAAAACGATGAACATCTTCCTTATGAGGAGAAATGGAGAAAGCTGGGGTTCCTTAGCTTGGAGAGGAGGAGCCTGAAGGGTGACCTCATTCATGTTTATAAAGATGTAAAAGGTGAGTGCAAAGAGGATGGAGCCAAGCTTTGCTTGGTGATGCCCAATGACAGTGGGCTATGGGTGAAGTTGAGACATAGGAAGTTCCATAGAAACACGAGGAAGAATTTTTTTCACGGTGAGATTTAACACACTGGACAGGACAGTGGAACAGAATGCTGGAACAGGCTGCCCGGGGTGGGTGTGGAGTCTCCCTTTCTGGAAATATTCAAGACCTGCCTGGATGTGTTCCTGTGTGATCTGGTCTAGGGGATCCTGCTCTGGCAGGGGGTTTGGACTGGAAGAGCTTTTGAGGTCCCTTCCAGCCTCTGACATTCTGTGATTCTGTGAAATTTCAGCATCCAATAACTTTGGTTTAGTGAACAATCTGGAAAAGAAAATACTCTTCAGTCTTGGGGAAAAAGTAATCATTCTTCAAGGGTGAAGAAGTATTTTTTAATACTGAAACAGGTTTTAAGTCTTTGAAAATGAGAGCTTCACATTAACATCATACAGTGATGCTTCTAAACTATTACTGCAGCTGAAGATGATCCTTCTTTTTTTATGTTCCCTTGTGTCAGCATGAACACTTTTGCACGCTGCACAGCAGATAGCAGCTGCCTTAACTAAACCTCACCTAAATGTAAATAAGGATAGTTAATTAAGTGTTCCTTGTTAACTTCCTTATAGTTCACTGTATAGAAATGTCGGTGATTTACCAGTGAAGTGAAAGCAGTCAGGTGCAGCTAAACTTACCTTTAGCTTTGGTTTAAATAATTGCTCAAAGCTACTTAAAAGGAATGAACTCAGCTACGTGCCCAAATTATAATTCTGGCAAAGAATTAACGCCAAATAAATTGAAAACAGTCCAATGAAATATGCTTGGAGACCCTTACTTTAAAGGGCACTTGATGACAAAGCTTTCTCATGGAAAACCTTTTTGTCCTACTCATACCAAACAAATAAAGCTTACAAGTTTTGAAGCCAGACAAAAGGAACCCTATGGATGTTTGCTGGGCTTTTTTCAAAGACACAAGTTGGCTATATCATGTGTCGGATTACAATTCCTAAAGCCCAGCAAATCTCCATGCCAGGATGCTTTTGATGTGATTTTAAGCATCTATTAAAAGGTGTGTCACAGCAGACTCTTTATACTATAGCATTGGTACACCTGAAGCAATTTTAACTTGCACCAGCATTTATGTATTTTATAGCTGCTACGTGTATTTCCTCAAACTCCCAGCAAGCCACATTTCATTGAATCACGGAATCTTTTTGGTTGGAAAAGACCTTTAAGATCATGAAGTCCAACCATTCTAACTCACATACCTCAGCATCACACCTTGGCTTCTTTTAAACACCTCCAGGGATGGGGATTCAACCACCTCCCTGGGCACCCTATTCCAGTGTTTGAAAACCCTTTCAGTGATGAAGTTTCTTCTCGTATCTAACCGATACCTCCCCTGGTGCAACTTGAGGCCATTTTCTCTCATTCTAATTTGGCCAATGAGTCTTTTCCTTGTTCCAGCTATCCAGTTTTATGCTTCCCGCTCCTTTCTTTATAAGCATTTTCACCGATGACAGATTTACCAAAGGCTCCACACAGCATACTGATGATCCCTTAAAAAGCTCGTGATTTCTCTCATTATCCACCCGGGGTGTAGAGAAACATCTTCCTAAGAAGCAAAACAATAGAAAACAAGACAAGAGGAAAAGGTTATGACCTCACCGTGCGCCCTCCGCTCGTTTTTAAGGTAAAGACGCTCAACGAACCCTACACAAACACACCCCGCTTCCCAATCGTAGCTCCTGCGCATGCGCACCACCGCCCCTGGATGACCTTTCACTACGCGCAGGCGCGCCCCCACGCGACGCCCCGCCACTGACGCACGCGCCCCATTCATCCAGGTCCTCCCCTCTCGCCGGCGCTGAGCGGGCGCATGCGTACTATCCGCCGAGCGGCCGGGTGCGCTGCATTGTGGGAAGGAGGCGGCTCTTGTCCCGGCGGAGGCTGGCGGTGAATCCTCCCGGCCGCTCACAGCAGTGTAGAGCCGCTTC
>WBNM01022327.1:1703-23459 GCA_013399055.1 Ramphastos sulfuratus | reverse complement strand
CCCCCCCCCCCACCCCCCCCCCTTCTCCCTCCGGCCCGCGGATTTAAAGGGGCAGCGGCGTCAATCCAGGGGACCATGCCGAACTTCTGTGCGGCTCCCAACTGCACCTGCAAGAGCACCCAGTCCGATTTGGCCTTCTTCCGTTTCCCCCGGGACCCGGTCAGGTGAGACCCGAGCCGGGCACTGCCTAAGCCGCCTCAAGGAAGGCAGCGGAGGAGCGGTAGGGAGCGGGTAATGGTAGGGAGGGGGGTAGTAGGGTCGCTTCTCCCTTCAGGCCTCTCCAGCCCCGCCGGCCCGCAGCCCAACGCTGTGCCTGAAAGAGACACCGCGGTGGGAAGGCGCCTCCCTCCCCATACCCAGCAACCCGTCTCCGCGTCTCCTCACCTAGGCGGGGAGCCGCCACACTACGGGATAGGGAGGGTCAGCGGTGGACCGGGGCAGGCAGCGGGTTGTGACGGGCCTGCAGCCGCTCAGAGTTGCCGACTCTCCTGGCGGAGGCCGCCCGCGCTGTGCCGCCGGGGGGGCGGGGCTCGACGGGACCCTCCGGCCTGCGGCGGGGAGGTGGCCGAACAGCTGCGCATGCGCCGGGGCCGCCGCCGCTTCCCACACTTCCCCCACGTCCCTCGTGGGAGAGGGGAAGGGGCTCGGGTGTGCGGTGTGACAGACGGTGGGGCCGCTCCGGGGGATGGCGAATGAGGGGCTGTCTGGCTGTGAGAGGAGTAGGAGGAAGTGAGTGAGGGGCTCTCTGGTTGCGAGAGGATTGGGAGGCAGTAAGGGGCTGCCTGATGGGTGAGCAGGAGAGAGTGAGGGGGCTGTCTGGCTGTGAGGGGAGTGGGAAGGTTTGAGGCGCTGCGGGTCTCTGGATCCAGGGACAAACCTAAGTATCAGAACTGCCTGGCTCTTGAGGGAAGTGAGGAGATGGTTGTGAAAGGAATGGGGGGCGAGGGGCTCCCTCTGAGGGGAATGAGAGGCTGAGGGAATGAGTGGCTGCCTGGCCGTGAGGAGGAGTAGAGAGGAGGGGATCTGAGAGTATGAGAGACTCGCTTGATCATTAGGGGAATGAGAAGGTTTGAGGGGGGTGGGGGGGGGGGGGGGCGGCCGCGGGGGGGGGGGGGGCGGCCGCGGGGGGGGGGGGGGCGGCCGCGGGGGGGGGGGGGGCGGCCGCGGGGGGGGGGGGGGCGGCCGCGGGGGGGGGGGGGGCGGCCGCGGGGGGGGGGGGGGCGGGGGGAGTGAAGGGCTGCCTGATTGTGAGGGGAGTGAGAGGCTGAGGGTTCTGTGTGTCTGTGAGGAGTGTACAGGGCTGTGAGGGGAGTAGAAGGGCCACACATTTGTTAGGAGTGCGGAGCGCTCAGTGTGGCTGTTACATGTGTGGAGCAGCTGGAGGGGTGCAGGAGCTATGGGAGCTATGGGCTAAGGCAGGGGAACCCATGCAGGCCCGGCACTGGCTCAGGTGGTGGCAATCTGGCAGTCGTGCTGTGTGTGCTGAGGTGATATGCTGGACAAGGAAGTGTGTGCATGGCAGATAGGACACTGATGTGACAGCTGCCATTAGGTTGTAAGCGTGATGGTGGGCATGCATGAGCAACAGCAGAAGTGATGGGATATTCTAGTTGTCAGCGGTGAAAAGGGATGGTGCACTGGTAGAGTGAGAAGTGTGTGAGTGAGAGGTCCTGGGAAATGCCATGGATGCAAGCAGACCTGGAGGCCTCCATGTAGAAGCTCACCTTAAAATCTAGATAAACACTCATAAAGCCATGACTTGACTTGCTCCTCACAATTTTGAAAGGTGCATAGACACTAGAACAGTATGAGTTACCTCTCTGCTAATAGCAGGTAATTAAGGATGAAATTTTCAGTGATTTATATGTGATACTCACTCCCTTCCTTGAAGCTGCTTGTCCTGATTTTTAGGAAGTTTCAATACCTCTGGGTATTTTGGATCCATAGCTCTTTCTAACAAAACAGTCCTCTGTAAGTGATCTTTAGAAGTAAGTATATATATAAAAAAGCTTACATAGGTAGTAGCTGCTACTTAAAATTGTCCTGAGTGCCTTGTGTCCAAGCTGGGGTAATCAGACCTCTTTCTGATGCCCACATATGCAAGGGTTTGAAGTGCAAATCCATATGACGCATGTTTATGTTTTAAATGAAGATTGAAATCAAAACAGTTTGTTGCCCACTCTTGACCTTTCATTTGTATGACTCACTTCTTGGTGTTGTCTTTTCCCACTCTCAGACCTTGAAACCTGCAGGTTCTCACACAGTGAAAAGAATGACCACAATTTGTGCAGAATTGGAGAGATTTTCACCTAAACATACGGAAGAACTTATTTACTTTGAAGGGTGATGGAGCACTGGACCAGATTGCCCAGAGAGGTTGTGGAATCTCCTTCTCTGGAGAGATTCAATAGGCACATAGACTTGGTCCTGTGCAGTCTGCTCAAAGTGACCAAAGTCCCTTCCAATCCCACCATTCTGTGGTGCTGTCTGAACATCAATCTTAATTTGTCAGGAGTCCGTGCTGTAAAATGAGTGATGTCACATAGTGTAAAATCAATATGTGACAATTTACTGTATGAAGAAAATACTGCCTTCAGGTTAGAAATATTCTTTTGAAAGACGTTGTGAATGGATGTTTTCCATGGGGTCTAACCATTCTCTTTACCATGTCCTTCAGCACCACATCTCTGCCTCTTTTAAATGCCTTCTAGGCTAGGGATTCAACCAGCTCCCTGGGAAGCCTACTCCAGTGTTTGAGAACCCCTTCAATGAAGAAGTGTCTTCTAATGTTCAACCTAAACTTCCCCTGGTACAACTTGAGGATACTTCCTGTCACCCCGTTCTCTTGTTAATAGAAGAGACCAATACCCACCTCACTGCAACCTCCTTCCAGTGAATTGTAAAGGACAATGAGGTCTCTCCTCGGCCTCATTTTTGCAAAGCTCAATAACCTCAGTTCCCTCAGCCACTCCTCACCAGACCTGTTCTCCAGACCCTTTACCAGCTTTGTTGCCTTTCTCTGGATCTGCTTCAGCACCTCCATGTCCTTGTAGTGAGGTCCCCAAAACTGCACACAGTACTGTGGTACTATGGGTTGTAAGCAGGTGCTTCGAAGCAGTATTAGTTTTACAGGAAGGAGGAGTTTTTTTTAAAAAAAAACCCAAACTTTAAAATCCAGATCTAACCATAGCTGCTGGAGTCTTGTCATTTTATTTATAGATATTTTTATTGCACAAGTGACATAGCAGGTGAGTTTTACTGGAGTCACTGTGCAGAGTTGGTCCAGGCACGTTTTTGCTCAGAAATTCATAGCAAGAAAGTGATTGCAAAGACCCTGCTGGGGGAAATAGAAGCTGCTGAATGCATTTGCATCAATTACTGCAAGTGTTTTACTTATCAGAGGAAACAGCATCTTGCACGTCTAGAGAGGCCTGTTAGTAAGGGAAATGTTTCTGTGGCTGTCAAGGATTGGGACTGGGCAGGCCACTAAGTGCTTTCTATGAACCCTTCTGCCTTCCCTAAGGAGATAAGAAAGGGAATAAGAGAGAGAGAGGCTGATGGAGTTGGGAAAGAAACTAAACCGGCTTTAATAAAAATAATAACAGTAAAATGAAATGGATACAAATAGATAAAAACAAATAATGAAACCAACCTCCCGATGGCAATTATGTTACTGTCACCAGTGATACTCTGAGCAGGCACTGGGCAAGTCCCAGACTGAGCTCTGTGTCAGATGGGTACCAGATTCAGAAGCTGGATTTTGGAACTGGATACAGGAACACATGGATTGTGATTGGAGGCAGAACAGTCATAGTCCTTCTTAGGCATTGGCCATTGAAGAAAAGGCTTGACTCTGGTGATCTCTCAGGTTTATTCTAAAGATGACATACATGGGATGGAATCCCTTGTTGGTCAATTTAGGGTCATCTCTTCTGTCTGTTTCTCCCTATAGATGCCAATTCTTACTGCACCCCAATGTGATGCACAAGGTTTAGCAGTGACCTTGGTCTCTGTAGAAGCAAGTCTCAGCTAGAGCCTTTCTGCAGCCCAACCCTTGCCAGTAACTCTCCCCATCAGCTTCTTACTGCTAGAAGCAGACTCTGCCTGTGCAAACATGTACAGGAGTTCACAAAGTGCCCTCACTGAGCAGAGATTGAGCTGAGAAGTCTCATCACTGAGCAGAATTGGTTCTGTACTAATTCACACCAAGCCAGCAGCTTTGTATTGTAGCTCAGAGAAATTATCCAAAGCAGAAGTAAACGTTGTAAAAATCTGCATCTAACGGAAACTTCCCTTGGGCGTTTGAGCACTGTCTGTAGAATGGTTCCTTTTTTTGTTTGTATTGTTTCCCTTTTCAAAAAACTAATTTCCCCAGTGACCACAGTAAATAAGAACAATGCTATGTTGTGGAGGGAGGTGGAGAAGACAACTCTTAATAGCTTCTTTTAAATGTTTTATGACTTTAGTCAATAAGTACATCTCTTAACATTTTAAGATTAAATTCTTAAGAATTAAATGGTCTGGCTTCATGAGCAACTGTGTTACAATCTGGTGTGCCTGCGTGAGATGAAGGCCAAGATGTATGGAATGAAATTGATTCATGAGTGTGAAGTGGGTGGGCAAAAAGAGAAAAATGTAGCAATGAATTATGCTACATTGCAGCTTTCCTTAGTCTTGCATAAATGGCAGTGCTCAGGCACTTTGATTGTGAGTACAGTTTGAAATTGGAAGGGATTTTGCTTTATTTTTGGCTCACTAATTCTTTTGCTTTCATGCAGATGTCAAAGATGGGTAGAGAACTGTCGAAGGGCAGACTTGGAAGGTAAAACTCCAGATCAGCTCAACAAACATTACAGATTGTGTGCTAAACACTTTGAGACTTCTATGATATGTAGAAGCGTAAGTAAAAGCATTTGATTATTCTGTCTTGCAAAATGTGACTGACACTTTTCAGCAGGATGCTGTATTTTAATCTTTGATTTGCTGGGTAACTGGTCTCTGGGAAAATTTCTCTCTGTCATAACTGAGATCCTTGTCATGGTCCAGGACACAGCACAGGCTTGCAGATGTGGCATGATGGGTAAGGTGGAAATGAGCAATTGGGGATGACAAAACCAGACTTGCTCCTGCTGTCTTAATCTCTGTGGAGCACTCACTGCAGTTCTTCACTCATGCAAAACAATTCTCATTTTGTTTATTGTCACTAGATGTCACAGCATTATGTACATTTATTGGGCATAAATATGTAAGTCTGCATCCTCTAGTTGTCTAAAGTCATTAATGTGCTATTACTGAAGTGTGTCTGTGGTGTGATTTGGGTGAATTGCACTGCTGAGAATGAGATTTAAACGTTCTTTACATCTGTCAAGCTTTTGGTTCCTATTATGTTTTAGTCAATTAAAATCATGGCACTGTCTTCTGTTAATGAGACAATAGCTTTTAATTCTTTCTGTTAACAAGACAACATTGATTTTAACAGCTTACAGAGCACTAGGAATCACAGAACCTTGAAGGTTGGAAGGGACCTCCAGAGATCATCCAGTCCAACCCCCCTGTCAAAGCAGGATCCCCTAGGGTAGTTCACACAGGAATGCATCCAGGCAGGTTTTGGAAGTCTTCAGAGAAGGAGACTCCACAAGCTCTCTGGGCAGCCTGTTCCAGGGCTCTGTCACCCTAAAACCAAAGCAGTTTCTCCTTGTGTGAAGCTGAAACCTTCTCTGTTCCAGTTTGCATCCATTGGTGCTTGGCTTATTGCTGCGCACCATCCAAAAGAGCTTGGCCCCCTCCACTTGACACCCACCCCTCAGATATTTGTATACATTGATAAGATCTTCTCTCAGCTTTTTTTTCTGCAAACTTGAGTCCCAGGTTTCTCAGTCTCTCTTTGTAAGGGAAATGCTCAAGTTCCCCAGTCATCCTCGTGGCTTTCTGCTGGATTCTTTCGTACAGGTCCCTCTCTCTTGAACTGGTGGACATGGGGCTGTGTATTGAGTTTTAATTTCTAGGCTGAATTTCACTTCAATAAATAGGCAAAGTCAGTCCTTTAGTTACAAAGGATAATTAAAATACACAGGTCAGGCTTTTAGCTCCTGAGGTATTACACATGACAGGGTCTCTGATTAGCCGGCATTCCAGAGATGAACAAATGAAGTTTGGAAGTAATTCTGCATCTGAAATGAAACTTTATAAAACATAGTTTGTTTAAAATATACTTCAGTCTCATGACAGGAATAAGCATCATCAGTTAAAAATTTCTACTTGCTGGAAACAAGCCAGCGTAAACGTTAAGTTTACAGTATATCCAAATATAAATTATACTTAAGATTTTTCTTTTTTGAATTTTAACTGCTAGAAACATTTACATACTTCTTTATCCTGCTCATCTGACAGATACATTTTCCTTCAATTTGATACTTCATGGTAGCATTTTGTGGAATTCGTAAGTCTGCATAAAGCAGCAGTTGAACACTATCTCAAAGAAAACGTTTATCTGATTGTTTCTAATATAAGTGATAAAAAACAAAGCACAACACTACCAAACCCCTTTCTTTCTGATGCATAAACATTTTCTTAACCAGAATGTTTATTTTTCGAGAATCATAATATTGCAGTAAATTAAAATTATTGCATCTCTGGTCTTCGTGAAGGCTTAGGAGGACCTTTTTGTGGATTCCAGTACTTAAAAGTTGGCCTATAAGAAAGTTGTGGACAGTCTTTTTAGCAAGGCCTGTTGTGACCCAATAAGGGTTGATGGTTTTAAACTAAGAGAGGAAATTTAGACTGGATATAAGGAAGATTTTTTTTTTTTTTTTTTTTTTTTATGAGAGTGGTGAAAAACTGGCCCAGGTTTCCCAAGGAGGTGGTAGAAGCACCATCCTTGCATATGTTCCAAGTCAGGTTGCGCTGAGCAACTTGATCTAGTTAAAGATCTCCCTGCTCAGTGCTGGGAAGTGGGGACATTGGGTTAGATGACCTTTAAAGGTCCCTTCCAACCCAAAACATTTTATGATTCTATAATATCATGGGGAGGAAAAACCATTTCTAGTTTGGATTGGGGGTTTCTTTTAGTATCTCTTTTCTCATCTTCATTGTTCTCTTGATATCCCTAAAATATGTATGCTTTGAAATGTCAGAAAGTGAAAATACTTAAAAAAAAAAAAAAGAAAAAAAGAAAAAAAGGCAGGTAGGTAGGTGCATGGCATCTGAAATTCTAGAGTTCCTTCAGAATTCCTTCCAAAAATCCCTAATCTAGGTGTTTGTCTTCTTACAGAGCCCTTACAGAACGGTTTTACGGGATGATGCTGTGCCAACTATATTTGACCTTACGAGTCACCTGAACAACCCTCGCAGCAGACATAGGAAAAGGATAAAAGAGCTGGTAAGTTTTTCATGAAGAGTTATTAGTTGGGTGTGGTTTTGGTAATATTAAAGAAAAAAGACAAGTAAATTCATGTAAAACTGTTTTACAGAAGTGTCAAATAATAGTATTTAACACCTGAGTGCATTTTCTCTGCTGCTGCCTACTAGAAATATGTTTTTGTTGACTGCAAGTTACACTTTTCTTAGTAGATAAAATCTGTAAAATGAAGTGTGGTGATCAGACCTGATTCTTTCTTCCATATCACAGAATGGTGGGGGTTGGAAGGGACCTCTGGGGCTCATCTCATCCAACTCCCCTGCTAAAGCAGGATTACTTAGAGCAGGTTGCACAGGATCACAATATCTGGACAGGTTTTGGAATCTCACCAGAGAAAGAGACTCTGCAGCCTGTCTGGAAAGCCTGTTTCAGTGCTCCAGGACCCTCACAGGAAAGAATTTTTTTTCCTCATGTTCAGATGAAACTTCCTCTCTTCTGATTTCTGCCCACTGAACCTTGTCCTGTCACTAGGCACCATTGAAAGGAGTTTGGCCCCAGCCTCTTGGCTTTCATCCTTTAGCTACTGACAAGCGTTGAGAAGATTCTCTCTCACTCTTCTCCAGGCTGAACAGCTCCAGGTCTCTCAGCCTTTCCTCATCAGAGAGATTCTCCAGCCACCTCATCCTTGTAGCCCCTGCTAGCCTTTCTCCAGTAGTTCTTTGTCTCTCTTGAACAGGAGAGTGCAGAACAGGACAAATTACTTCAAAGAAAGTGTACATCATCTTTTGGTTTGTTATCACTGGGCTAACCGAGTACATTTTATGCATAACACCTTGAAATTCCTCCTTCATACTGATTATGATCTTGGGTTCACCCATTTAACCACTGGATTCTGCACTAGTTGGGACATGCATGGTTTGTCCTGAGAAGGTTATTCATGTATGAAATGAAGATCAAGAGGTGTGGTGGGTTTTTTTGTTTTTGTTTTTTGGTTTTTTTTCCCTGGAGCTGTCATGTCGATAACCTTTTTTTCTGTCATGCATAGAGAAAATGTCTCTGGGTCTCTGAGTTAAGAGGCATTCAACTCCTAAATTTAGACAATTATAATTGTTGGGAAATTACAATTTCTTAATATTTTTGTCCAGTTTGAGTCTGTTTACTGAGTAAAAATAGAGCTAAAGACAGTTCTGTCTACTGATAGTGCCTGTTAAATTCTTTAATGGAATCTATTTACTAGGAATTATAAAATATATATTGAATAAACTCTGAATGGGAATAGAAACCAGCAGTAGTAGCAAACTGTTCTTATGGAGTTAGTAGGTACATGTCATGGCAACAATAAACTATGCAAATAATCACAGAATGCATTGGGTTGGAAGGGACCCTCAAAGGTCATTTTATCCAATCCCCCAGCAGTGGGCAGGGACATCTCCAACTAGATCAGTTTACGCAGGGCCTCATCAAGTTTGACCTTCAGTGTCTCCAGGGATGGGGCTTCAACACATCTTTGGGCAACCTGTTCCAGCATTTAAGAAGTGTCAATCTCTCCTAGCCCTTTTTGGCAAATATTACTATCTCATCTAAAGTATTTGTGTCTTCTCTTAATGTGTTTTAGTATTTTAAGGTAGCATGATGGGTGTTATCATCAGTGTAAGTGTGTTTTGTTTTGTTTGTTTTTTTTTAAGAGTGAAGATGAAATAAGAATGCTGAAGCAACAAAAGAGTAAGTAGGCAAAATAATTGAGCTCATAAAAGCCTTGTTTACTAAAACTTGTAAGGTAATGCAGGACACTTAATTATTGTCCTGATTTATATAAACTTAGATTTGAGTTCCACTTGATTCAAGCAGCCAGTCTAAACTCTTTATGAAATACTCACTTCTCAGTAAGTAAGTTAAAGTAGTGAGGGGAAGTAAGAGAAAGCAAATGTTATGTTTTAGCCAAGTTGTGTTGACACTCAGTGTTTTTCACATTTTCTAGTTGGTGAAGCTTTTGGACATGAACAGGCAACTCAAGGGCTGAATGCAAGCAATGAACAAAACACTGTCTTGGAGGAAGGACAAGAGGAAAAAGTTGCTCCCTTAACACTGGAAGAAAGAGAAAAAAAAGATTACCTTAAATCCTTGTTTGAAATTTTGATCCTAATGGGTAAACAAAATATTCCTTTGGATGGCCATAATGTGGATGAGCTTCCAGAGGGTATTTTTACTTCGGATAACTTTCAGGCTCTACTGGAATACAGAATAAATGCTGGAGATGAAGTTCTGAGGAAACGATTTGAGATGACTGCAGTCAATCTTGAGTATTGTTCAAAAACTCAACAGAAGCAGATGCTGGAGATCTGTGAAAGTTGTGTTAGAGAAGAGACACTGAGAGAAGTAAGAGACTCACACTTCTTTTCTCTTGTCACCGATGAAGTAGTAGACATAGCTGGAGAGGAACATTTACCAGTGTTGGTGAGGTTTGTTGACGATTCTCATAACCTAAGAGAAGAATTCATAGGATTTTTACCCTATGAGGCTGATCCTGAAATTTTAGCTGTTAAGTTCCACACAACTATTACTGAAGAATGGGGTCTAAACATGGAATACTGTCGAGGTCAAGCCTACATTGTCTCCAGTGGGTTTGCTTCTAAAATGAAAATTGTGGCTACAAGACTGTTGGAGAAGTATCCACAAGCTGTGTATACGCTGTGTTCCTCGTGTGCCTTAAATGTCTGGCTGGCAAAATCCGTTCCTGTGGTTGGTGTTTCCATTGCACTGGGAACAATGGAAGAGGTTTGCTGTCTCTTTCACCAGTCTCCACAGTTGTTAGTAGAATTGGACAACACCATTTCTGTTCTTTTTCAGGACAATGAGGAGAAGGGTAACGAGCTGAAGCAGATCTGCCGTTCTCAGTGGACAGGAAGGCACGATACATTTGAGGTTTTAGTGGACCTCGTGCAAGCACTGGTACTGTGCTTGGATGCTGTAAGCAGTGACTCATCTGTCAGGTGGAGCAACTTCATTGTCGGTAGAGCCTTTGTACTTTCGAGTGCATTAACAGACTTTGATTTCATTGTCACTATTGTCATTCTGAAGAATGTTCTGTCTTTCACAAGAGCGTTTGGAAAAAACCTCCAAGGGCAAACAATCGATGTTTTCTTTGCAGCTAGCAGCTTAACAGCAGTGTTGCATTCTCTGAATGAAGTGATGGAGAATATTGAAGTTTACCATGAGTTTTGGTTTGAGGAAGCAACAAATTTGGCTGAAAAACTGGATGTAAAAATTAAACTCCCAGGAAAATTCCGCAGGGCACAGCAAAGGAGCTTGGACTCTGAGTTAACGTCGGAAAACTACTACAAGGAAATCCTTAGTGTCCCCACAGTGGAGCATATTATTCAAGAATTAAAAGATATATTCTCAGAACAACATTTAAAGGCTCTTAAGTGTTTATCATTGGTGCCCTCAGTCATGGGGCAACTCAAATTTAGTACATCTGAGGAACATCATGCTGACATGTACAAGAACGACCTGCCTAATCCAGATACGCTTTCAGCTGAGCTTCATTGTTGGAGAATCAAATGGAAGCACCGAGGGAAAGACATTGAACTTCCAGCTTCTATTTATGAAGTACTTCACTTGCCTGACATAAAGTTTTTCCCTAATGTTTATGCCTTGCTTAAGGTCTTGTGCATACTCCCAGTGATGAAAGTGGAGAATGAAAAGTATGAAATGGGACGTAAGCGTTTAAAGGCTTACCTAAAAAGCACCTCTGCTCTGTCAAGGTCAAGCAACCTTGCTTTGCTGAACATAAACTTTGACATAAAACATGACTTGGATTTAATGGTGGACACCTACATTAAACTCTATCCAGATAAAGTGGAATTTCAAGACTTTATTCCCTCAAACAACTCAGAAGTAACAGAAAATGCTTAAGTTTTTGTTGTGCTCTACCCAAGCTGTTGGAACAGCTTTTTCTTAGCTAAGTTCCAGCACTGAGGAGAATGGGGGGCGGGAGGGAAAACCCTGTGAAATCTCAAAACTCACTGCAGTTGTGTTGACATTTTAGGTCTTGAACTGAGGAAGGTACATTCAGTGACCCAAATTCATTTTGTTAGTCTCCATTAAATATATTATGCAAACAAAATGAAGCCTGTAAAGAAGCCCACCCTCTTGGTGCTTCCTGCGTATGATCAACTTTAATTAGGTGCTCGTTTATTGCATCTTGGAAAAGCAGCATTGTGTTTGTAAGTCTGATGGATTAGGATAAGGAAAATAAACCTCAAAATATTTAACAAGAGTACAATCCATTTCAGTTCTGTGTCACTTGAGATTTTTTTTTCTCATTGAAGACTTGAAAGACAGAAGTCTCTTGGTGTGTAATTTAATTGGCATTTTGGAGAGTGGACTCAGCTCTTGCACGTACCCTGTGCTTGGTGTAAAGTGGACGTTAGTGGTATTGAGGTACGTCTGCAGTTTGGTTGGAAGAGTCAACCTCTTTAATCTCTCCGTGACTGTTTACATTCCTTTGTGAGAGACTCAAAACCTTCCTTTTTTTTTTTTCAGGCTTTTTAACAGGCATGGCAGGAGTACTGAAATTCCTAAAAGATGCTAAAAACTTTACATTTATTCCACAAATGTTTAAATCTGTTTGTTCTATCCTGACACTGACCCAAATTCATGCATCTTATTGTCTGTTTATTTGTAAGCTCACCCAGGAAAGAATAAAACAAGTGTTTGTTCTTTGTCTAGAAGCAAGGCAGAAAATACTGCTGTTACTTTTGGCAAGAAAGAAACTTTTTTTTTGGTACAGTTTATTGCAATTGAAAATAAAATGTGAATTGCTTTTTATGTGGTATCGAATTTCTTAGCCAAGCTGAGCCTCCTGGAGGATTTATGTTCTTTCGGGAGGTAGCTTTTCGTCGTGGCAGTTTTTTTCTGTTGTATTTGCACGTTGCCCTAAGACACAGGAAGCTCTGTAATAAGGTGTTCTGCTGGAGGTCCTTTAAAGTATTTTGAGGCAGCATGAAGCACAGAACTTTTAACTGCGGAAATTTTAACTGGAACAGGCAAAAATAGATGAAATTTGCCTGTCGAAAAGGGAAGGTTTTTTGCTGCTACCCCAATGCGTGTCAGTTTTAGAACTTATCGATGGCTCTCCTTTAATCTCTCCAATGGGAGAGGTCCCAAGGAACAGTGATTTTTAAGGACTGGCAAATGCAGTTCTTGATGTTTTAATGCAGTTATTTGATAAAAATTAATTTTGGAAGCTTTTTGTATGATGTGACCTGAGCTGTGGGAGTGGCTGTGTGCAGTCTGTGCAGATGCATAGCACATCGGCTCGTTGGTCTAGGGGTATGATTCTCGCTTAGGGTGCGAGAGGTCCCGGGTTCAAATCCCGGACGAGCCCTTCTTTTTCTCTTTTCTTTTTGATGGCATCAAACTGAAGGATGTGGTTGACGTGCCTGAAGGCTTGGATGCTGTCCAGAGGGACTTGGACAAGTTAGAGAAGTGGGGCCTCTGTGAACCCTGGGAGGTTCAAGGGGAAGTGCAAAGTCCTGCGTGCAGGTTGGGGCAATTCCCAGTATCAATCCAGGGTGGAGGATGAAAGAATGAGGAGCAGCCCTGCAGAGAAGGAGTTGGTGCTGCTGGGTGAAAAGCAAGATGTGAACTGGAAGTGCGTGCTCACAGCCCAGAGCCAACTGTGTCCTGGGCTGCATGCCTGGCAGTGGGGGAAACGGTGGAGGGAGAGGAATCTGCTGTTCTGAAACCCCACCTCCAGTGCTAGGGTCAGTTCTAGATGAAGATAACCCTGGACTAGGTGACTCTGAAAGGTCCTTTCCAACCCAAACAATTCTATTTTTTTATGATTTTTAAGGAGCCTTAATTTAATTAGAACGGTAAAAATTACTCTTACAAGGAAATGTCTTTTTCTTTCCTCTTCCACTTGCATGTGCTTTCAGGTCTGCGTTCATGTTAATGCTATTGTTGTTTTGGTCAGTAGAAAGTGTTTTTATCCAGTCACAGAGTTGTTCTGGTTGGAAAAGACCTTTAGGATCATGGACTCCAATCTAACTCTACCAAGTCTGTTGCTAAACCATGTCTGTCAGCACCACATCTCTGCCTCTTCTGTTGTTTTAGATATATGAAAATAGCCCAAATCTCTATTAGTGACATAAAAGTAGTTTCTCTTTAGTTAGAAGTTTCTCTTTAGTTAGAAGTCACATGGAAAATTGTCTTAAGTTGGGTTGGAAGGGATCATCTAGTTTCAACCCCTCTGCTGTGGGCAAAGACACCTTCCACTAGACCAGGTTACTCAAGGAGTCAGAAGATTTGACTTAGAATTTTAATAAACAAAACAAGTTGTTCCCATCCTGGGAATGTCTGAGAGTTCCTAGCTGGAGACAACACTGTGAGCAGGTTGTGGCCTCTGAGATGGAGGAATTTCCTGGAAATATGAAAGGTGAGGCTGGACAGGGCTCTGGGCAGCCTGATCTAGTTGAGGATGCCCTTGCTGACTGCAGGGGGGGTTGGACTAAATGACCTTTGGAGGTCCTTTCCAACCCAGACCATTCTGCGATCCTCTGGTGAGCCTCATCACAGTTAAAGAAGGTTGGATGAGCTCAGGCTTTAGAGAGGAAAAAAAAATTGATACCCAGTGCTGTGTAGTTAGCCAAAAAGGCTGAAGATTACTTTCTGCCTGCATGAATGAGACCTTTTGACTGATGCACTGAGACAAATTGGAGCAGGGAAACGCTGTGAAACACTCTTTCAGCTGCCGAAGTGTCTTTTGGAGCTGAGCTGAGACATGGCAGTTGTGACTAGCATCACTGATCAGCAGGCTTCCAGAGCCTCGATTGCCTGGTGTGCTCAGAGACCTTTGGATTGTCTGTAACCAGCCAGAAGCTGCTTATTTAGCCTCTGAATTGTCCTTTTGAGTGAGGAAGCCTCATTTTTCAGGCACATCAATGCATCACTTAGGAACCTGCAGCAAGTTGTCTGGGTAGTGATGGCTTGGCAGGGTGCAAAGGGGCAGAAGATTACAATGAAAGGAACCCCTGAACTTTGGTGATTTGTGCAGAGAAAAACAATTTACTGGAACTGTTGTGGCTCACATTTTATTTCTGGGGATGCAGAGGAAGGATGTGGAATCCAGCAGTTTGAAGAAGTCTGGAGTAGTGTATCCATTTCTGGGCTACTCAGCTCAACAGGGAAAGGGATATAATAGAGGGTGTCCAAAAAGGCTCTGGGGGTGATTAAAGGACTGGAACATGTTTGGTGAGGAAAGGCTGAGAGGCTTTGAGCTGTTTTGTCTGGAGAAGAGAAGGCCTTGAGAGGAGATCTTACTAATTTTTATAAATATCTGAAGGATGAGTGTCAAGAAGAAGGGGCCACACTCTTTTCCCTGGTGTCCTGTGATAGGACCAGGGGCAATGGATACAAACTAGAACATAGCAAGTTTCATCTCAACATGAGGAAAAAAAAAACACAAACTTCTTTCCTTTAAACGTTGATGGAGCACTGGAGCAGGCTGCCCAGAGAGATTGTGGAGTCTCCTCTAGAGACTTTCAAGACCCATCTGGATGTGTTCCTGTATGGTTACTGCTTTAGCAGTGGGCTTGGACTCTGATCTCTGGCGACCCTTTCCAACCCCTGCCATTCTATGATCCTAACACTATTGTAGATCAGAGACTGACAGAGAAGTGTGCAAAAACAGGACAAATAATCACTGAAGACAAGCTTTGATTCCTTTTATTTTTTTAACAGATTCCTGAGGCAGATAAAACTACCTTCTTAAATATCCTACCACTTCAGAGCAGGGTGGCTTTCTAAGGTGTATCTGAGGTATTTACCTTGCTTTGACCTGGCTTTTTGTTTTTTTTTTTTTTTGAGGGGGGGCACATTCTATCTAGAGAAGCAATGTGTTTGTTTATTTAAAACATGACTGCTGAGATATAAATAACTGTAGTGAGGGTGGATTATTCCTTAGCTGCTGAGCTGATTTTGCTTTGTGAAACCAATGCTTCTCTTAACACAAGCTCTTATTTCTTTTTCCATGCACAGAGTTCCTGTTGGAAATCACCTTTTCAAGAAGGACCATGCAGTTTTCTACCTCCTGTGGTGATGTTTCTCTCACTGGCTGCAAAAGTCCTTTAAGTGCCTGTTTGGTTGCCAAGGTTGTGTTGTGAAGAAGCAGAGGAACAGAATTATAGAACTACTCAATGCTTCTGGGTGCAGCTCTCTTCTTCCCCACTCCCCCCTCCACACTCTGTTTGCAAATCTCAGAGCTGCCAGAAACATCCCAATTACTGCAGGAAAATGAAATCTCTTTACTGGATCTGTTCCAAAAAACAGCTGCTAATCTGGAATATAACAATAGGTGTTATCATAAAGTAGGCTTAACATTCCATCATTTCCAGACCTCTATTGCTCCCCACTTTCCCTAAGGAAAACAGTTCTTACCAAGAACAGCAGTAGTGATGCATCAGCAAACCAGCTGGATGAAGGGATAAAGTGTGATCTCTGCCAGTTTGCTGATGACACAAGACTGGGAGAGGTGACTGACACCTGAAGGCTGTGCTGCCATCAAGCATGACCAGGACAGGCTGGGGAGTTGGGCAGAGAGGAGCCTTGTAAAGTTCAGCAAGGGTAAGTGTTGAGCCCTGGATCTAAGGAGCAATAATCCCTGCACCAGTACAGGTTAGGAGGTGATCTGCTGGAAAGCAGCTCTGTGGAAAAAGATCTGGGAGTCCTGGTGGGCAGCAGGCTGACTAGGAGCCAGCAATGTGCCCTTGTGGCCAAGAGACCAGTGGCATTCTGGGGTGCATTACGAAGAGTGTGGCCAGCAGCAGGTCGAGAGAGGTTCTCTTCCCCTTCTGCTCTGCCCTGGTGAGCCCACTTCTGGAGTACTGTGTCCAGTTCTGGGCTCTCCAATTCAAGTGTGATAAGGAACTACTTGAGACTGTGTAGCAAAGGGCTACAAAAATGAGCAGGGGATTGGAATATCTATCTTGAGAAGAAAGGATGAGAGGTTTGGGGCTTTTTAGCTTGGAGAAGGGATGACTGAGCGTGTCCAGAGAAGGGCAACGAGGCTGGTGAGAGGCCTCGAGCACAAGCCCTATGAGGAGAGGCTGAGGGAGCTGGGATTGTTTAGCCTGCTGAAGAGGAGGCTCAGGGGAGACCTTCTTGCTGTCTACAACTACTTGAAGGGTGGTTGTGGCCAGCAGGAGGTTGCTTTCTTCTCTCAGGCAACCAGCACCAGAACAAGAGGACACAGTCTCAAGCTGTGCCAGGGGAGGTTTAGGCTGGAGGTGAGGAGAAAGTTCTTCACTGAGAGAGTCATTCCCCACTGGAATGGGCTGCCCAGGGAGGTGGTGGAGTCACCGTCCCTGGAGGTGTTCAAGGCAGGTTTGGACGTGGCACTTGGTGCCATGGTCTAGTCTTGAGGTCTGTGGTAATGGGTTGGACTTGATGATCTTTGAGGTCTCTTCCAACCTTGCTATACTGTGATACTGTGATCTTCTCAATTCTTATGAATACCTAAAGGATGGGTGGCAGGAGGATGGGGCCAGACTCTTCCCAGTGGTGCCCAGCAACAGGACAATAGAAACTTGAACACAGTCCCATCTAAGCATGAGAAGGGGCTTCTTTACTTGCTGAAACAGGATGCCCACAGAGGTGGTAGAGTCTCTGGAGCCATTCAAAACCTGCCTAGATGCTATCCTGTGCAACCTGCTGTGGATGACTCTGATTTAAGTGTGTGTGTGGGGAGGGGGTTGGACTGGATGATCTCCAGGCACCTCTTCAAACCCCCCACCATGCTGGGATTCTGTACTTCTGTAAAAGAGGACTGGAAGCTTCATACAGCAGTTTAAAATCTGCCTGTGTTCATTGTAAATCTGCTTTGCAAACAACACTGCAATTGCATTATGGAACACACACAAGGAATTCTATAATTGTTCATTTTGTTATTGCCATAGTCCTTCAATGATTCTATTTATTTATTTGTGTCTGTTTATTTCCTTATCTCTTTATTTATTGTATTTATTCATCTATTTTCCTGTAGCAAGCTTGCTGCTTTTTTAAAACCATGCTTGTGTGTCTTCAAAACCCACCTGGATGTGTTCCTATGGTGACCTTCTCTAGGTGGACCTGCCTTCACAGAGGAGTTGGACTTGATAATCTCCAGAGGTCCCTTGCAAGCCCTGCCATACTAGAATGCTGTGACTGTTTTAGCTGGCAAGTTACCTCTGAAAGTGCCCTTGAAGGTGCTAGCAAAGCTTGTTCAGTGGCATTGAGGAGAAGCAGTGCAGTAGTGGCAGAACAGGTGCCCAGGTAGGTCCTTCTTCCTCTGTCTGTAGCTGACTGCCCATGTCCTCTTACAGTCCATAATGCTCTTGTGTGGCAGTGGCTGCTACCTGCTTTGTGTAAGGCTCCCAGCAACCCTCCCCATGCATGTTAATTAACATCAACACTCTTCAGGAATAAAATTAGTTTTCTAGGTGTAGAACTGGGAGTAGAGACCAAAGGATGGCTCTTATTATCCTGGAGGGCAAGTCTGATGAGTAAAGGCTGAGGGAGCAGGGGGTGTTCAGCCTGGAGAAGAGGAGACTCAGGGAGGGCTTTATCACTCTCTACAACTACCTGAAGGGAAGTTGTGGTAGATGGAGGGGGCCTACAGAGAGGCTGGGGAGGGACTATTGACAAGGTCTTGCAATGACAGGACAAGGGGCAATGGGTTTNTTAGGAAGCAGTTCCTCAGGGAAAGGGTGATCAGGCACTGCGATGGACTGCCCAGGGAGGTGGTGGAGTTACCATCCCTGGAGGTCTTTAAGAAAAGCTTGGATGTGGCACTTGGTGACATGGTTTAGCTGATACTGTGGTGGTAAGTTATTGGCTGGACTTCATGATCTGAAAGGTCTTTTCCACCCTTAGCAATTCTGTGATCCCCCAAAGGCACCCATGTGATCTACAGACCCCCTGCAAACCTCTTGACCACTTGCTCCACCAGCACTGCAGCTTTTATGTGGTCAGTGGAGGATTTTCCTTGCTGAAAGCCTGCAATATGCCATATGGAGGGCACAAGTGTTCCTTGGAGCAGCCACAGGAGAGACTCCTGTGGCAGCTTTACCTCTGCTAAAAGATCCTGAGCAATGCTGATTTACATTTGAAAGCTGAGCTCCCTGTGAAAGGCAGGACTGGAGGCACTTCAGCACACCTGCCAGTGGTTTCAGGTGTATCATGGCATCTTTGACAGGTGACTGCTGAGTCTCTGACCACCTGTAATGCTCTCTGGTTAGAGCTGGAACTACACACAACCTCTGCAGCCTAAAAATTCAACTTCTGTTGTCTCTGTAACCAGCAGACATCTGAGGGTCTAGGGAAAGGACTGTCTTTTCTTGGTCCTGGAAGAACTTCTAGAAAGTCTACTGAACAAGACACTGCCTCTGGCATGGCCCACAAGACTCAGCAGGATATTCTGGCAGGTAGGTTCTGTAAACAAAAGACTCCAAGCACAAACAGAGACTGGGTGAGGAGTGCCTCAATATGAGTCTTGGAGAGAGGGACTTGAGGGTGTCAGTTGATGGAAAAACTCAGTGTGAGCCAGCAGTGGTTGCTGGCAACCCTGAAGGCAGCTGTATGCTGAACTGCATCAAAAGTAGCGTGTCCAGAGGAAGCCACAACTATGATCCAAGGGCTGTGAGGACAGGCTGAGAGACTTAGAGTTGTGCAGCCTGGAGTAGAGAAGCCTGTGGGGAGACCTTAGAGCAGCCTTTCCAGTACTTAAAATGGGGTCTATAAAGATAGAGACAAACATTTTAGCAAAGCCTGCTGTGACAGGACAAGGGGCAATGATTTTGAACTAAACTAAGGGATATTTGGATAGGATGGAAAGAAGAAAATGCTGATACTGATGGTGTGCTGCATTTAAAGAAGGATTTGTTTTATGCATTCAATGACATGGTGAGACACTGGCCCACATGGCCCAGAGAGGCGGTAGATGGCTGGAAACATTTCAGGTTAGGTTGGATAAGGCTCTGAGCAACCTGATCTAGTTGATGTCCCTGTACACTGCAGAAGAGTTGCACTAGATGAGCTTTGAAGGTCCCTTCCAATGCAAACCATTCTATGTTAAACTCACAGCTAAGCCCACAGAATCACAAGGGCTGGAAGGGACCTCCAAAGCTCATCCAGTCCAACCCCACTGCCAAAGCAGCATCACCTAGACCAGATCACACAGGAATGCATCCAGGCAGATCTGGAGTATCTCCAGAGAAGGAGACTCCACAACCCCTCTGAGCAGCCTCTTCTAGTGTTTTGTCACTCTCACAGGGAAAAATTCCTCCTCATGTTTCCATGAAAATTCCTATCCCTCAGCTTCCACTCCTTGCCCCTTGTCTTGTCATCAGGCATCACCCAACAGAGCCTGGCTCCAGCCTCTGGACACTCACCCTTTACATATTTATAAACATTGATGAGGTCCCCTCTCAGTCTCCTCCAAGCAGCACAGTCCCAGCTCCCTCAATATCTCCACATAAGAGAGATATTCCATTCTCTTATTCATCTCCGTGGCTGCACTGGACACTCTCAAGGAGTTCTATGCCCCTCTTGAACTGGAGGGCCCAGAACTTACTCCTCCTCTCCATCTGTATCTGCCAGCCTGCAGCAGCGTCAGGCTGGAGGGCTTTGTGCTACTGCCTGAAGGGGTTCCTTGCAGAAATCATGGAGGAAAGGTGGCTGCAAAGAACCTGACAGCGTTGGGGAGCTTGAACCTGTGTCTGTCTCTCTGGGTTCACCGTTGCACAAACAGCCAACTTGACCTCCTTCCTAAGCTGAGGGACTTAACAAGTTGAAGGTGAATCATCTGTTGTATTAAACCAGATGCCACTTCAAGGACTGCAGCTCACTTGTGCCATGTGTTGTACATATCCTGAAAAGAGTATGCCTGGAGAAATTGGATCCATATGGGCAGGTCCTTACTGGTGAGCACATCATGCTGAGGAACAGCCTGGAGTATCTGCCTGCAGAGATCAGGCTTAGCAAGATTCAGGCCTTAATTTATAGTGTTGAACAGCACTCAAGAAGGAGGAGGGAGCTGAGGGGGGTTCAATACAAGCGGACAGTGCTGTGACATCCATTTTCCCCTCAAGGATTGAGACTCTCTGCCTGCACCTTGATTGGAGGCTCTGTGCTCCAGGAACAAGCACAAATATCATGGTCTGGCCTGAATTCCTCCCTGGAGGAAAGAGAGAGATGATATCATTGTTGGATTTGTTTGGACATTATAAAGGTACTTAGAAAGATGAGAAAAATATGGGTTTAATTCCTTTTTTAATAATGAAAGAGTAATGGAAAGCTGTGAGTGCCAAGAACCTCGCTGAGAAAAGAGTCTTTGCACCCTGGAGAACTTCTCTCTGCCTAATGAACATCCACTTCTAAGTCACTTGTGGGTTCATTTTGTGTGTATATCTATGTATATAAGGTATGCAAAGCCAGGTGAAGTTACTGGTTCCTCTTGCAGCTGTTAACTTTGCTCAGCAATGCTTTCATTAAGAAGAACCAAGCCCACAGTGATTCTTGAGAGACTTTGTCCATACTATGCACAGCTCCTCCTGAACCCTGTACCCTAGGATCCAAGCAGCAACTGCTAAATTAGGAAAGGACATGTGCCTGAACACATGCTAATTGTTAGATACTTTCCACACTGACAGGATTTTTAGGGAAGTGTGGCTGGAAAGCTGTGTGGCAGAAAGGGACCTGAGGATTGTAAGAGACAAACAACTCAAATATGAGCCAGCAGTGTGCCCAGGTGGCAAAGAAAGCCAATGGCATCCTGACTGGCATTAGAAGTGCCGCAGGAGCAGGAAGGTGATTGTCTCCTAGTGCTTGGCTCTGGTAAGGCCACACCTCGAGGGCCGTGTTTGGTTTTGGACACCTCAGTACAAGAGGGATGTGAAGGTGCTGGAGCCAGTGCAGAGGAAGGCAAGGAAGCTGGGGAAGGGCCTGGAGAATAGATCTGATGAGGAGCAACTGAAGGAGCTGAGAATGGTTAGTTCAAAGAAGAGACTGAGGGGAGACCTCATGGCTGTCTGCAGCTACCTGAAAGGAGGTTGTGGAGAAGTTGGTGCTGATCTCTTCTCACAGGTAATTAGTGACAGAACAAGAGGGAATGGCCTCAAGCTGCCACTGGGTAGGTTTAGACTGGACATGAGGAAGCATTTTTTTCCCAGCAAGAGTGGTCAGGCACTGGAATGGGCTGGGCAGGGAGGGGGTGAGATTCCCAACCCTGGGTGTATTTAAAAGTCATTTGGATGTGGTGCTTGAGGATATGGTTTAAGAGTGAACTTTGTAGAGTAGGGATAACAGTTGGACTCGATGAGCCTGAGGGTCTTTTCCAACTGGAATGTTTCTGTGATTAA
>WBNM01022259.1:0-26359 GCA_013399055.1 Ramphastos sulfuratus | reverse complement strand
TTGGTGCTGTAGGCTCTGCGAGCTGCACTTGGGGTGTTGGAGACTCTGCGAGCTGCACTTGGGGTGTTGGAGACTCACTGTGAGCTGCATTTTCTGATGCAGACACTGTGAGTTGCACTTGGGGTGTTGGAGACTCTCTGTGGGCTGCATTTGGTGCTGCAGACTCTGTGAGCTGCACTTGGGGTGTTGGAGACTCTGTGAGCTGCACTTGGTGCTGCAGACTCACTGTGAGTTGCACTTGGGGTGTTGGAGACTCTGTGAGCTGCACTTGGTGCTGCAGAGTCACTGTGAGCTGCACCTGATGTCTGTCAGAGTCTCACTGTATATATGACACTTCCTGCAGCTTCCTCTGCCTCAATGCAACGCTCTGAGCTACTGCAGCAGGTCTTGCAGCCACCACCAGACAGGACACTGACATTCCCAAAGTGTTTTCCCAGATGCCAGCATTTCCCACAGATAAGGAGTCTGCACTGCCCTGCAATGAGACACTTTCATCTCCCACCTGTACCAGTCCCCCATGTTTTGCAGTGGAGCAACTCAGCAGCATCCAGCAGCACAGTGCAATGCCAGGCACATCCAGAGGTTGTGGTCCTGGCACCTTCCTGACCTCTGCCTCTGCATTGTGCCATAGGCACTGCTGTCATGGGGCCCTCAACACAAGAGGGACATGGACCTCATGGAGAAAGTGCAGAGCAGGGCCACAAAAATTATCTGAGGGCTGGAGTGAGGAGAGGCTAAGGGAGCTGGGTCTCCAGGGAGACCTCAGAGCAGCCTTCCAGAGCCTGAAGGGGCTCCAGGAGAGCTGGGGAGGGACTGATAATTTGAGACAGAACAAGGGGGAATGGCCTCAAGCTGAGGCTGGGGAGGTTTAGATTGGACATTAGGAAAAAGTTTTCCACAGAGAGATTAGTCAGGGACTGGAATGAGCTGCCCAGGGAGGTGGTGGAGTCACCCAGCCTGGAGGTGTTTCAGGGTGGTTTGGATGTGGTGCTTGGGGCTATGGTTTAAGGTGGATCTTGTAGAGAAGGGTTCTGGGTTGGACTTGGTGCTCCTGAGGAGCTTTGCCAACCTGGAGGATTCTGTGATTTTGACAAAGAGTGGGAGTGACAGAATGACAGACAATGGCTTTGAGCTGGGAGAGGGGAGACTGAGAGAGGAGATGAGGAAGAAATTGTTGAGAGTGAGGATGGGGAGACACTGGCACAGGTTGCCCAGGGAAGGTGGTGGAGACACCAACCCTGGAGACATTCAGGGTCAGGCCTGACGGAGCTCTGAGCAGCCTGATCTAGCTGGGGATGCCCCTGCTGACTGCAGGGAAGTTGGACTCTATAACCTTTCCAGGTCCCTTCCAACCCAGTGCATTCTACAGTTGCAGGAGGGAAAGTCCTGCCTGTGAGCTTGGACAGGAGCTTGCAGAGGGGTGGCCAAAGCTGTGTGGATAACACAGGCCCAGCTCCCTGCTCTGAACAGTGTCAGGGCTAGAACCCAGCCCAGGTGCTGGCATTCATTACTCCCACCACAGCTTAAATCCCATAATTACCAAACCATGCTGCAGGTTTTTTGCTTCCAATGGTCTTATGACTTGTCTGCATCCTTCTGTGGTTTCTATTCATCAGCCCTGTAAGGACACAGCTACCAAACTGCCCACCCCAGGAGACACAGCCTGGGCAGGAGTCAACTTTTAGCTTCTGTTAGCTTTGGAGCTTGAGGTTTTTCAAGACCTTGCCTCCACCTTGCAGAGTTTCTCTTCCCAGTTTGTCAACATCTCTGCTCAGGTCTGCACACCCAAAGCATTCACTGGGGGCTGTGTAGCTTTTCACACACAGACACAGTGAAGAGCTGTCTGGCTGCAGTGCTCCTGTCCTGATGTTGGGCAGGCAGAAATGGAATGAAATTCAACAAGGGCAAGGGTAGAGCCTTGCACCTGGGAAAGAACAACCACAGGGATCAGGACAGGTTGGGAACTGACCTGCTGGAAGGCAGTGAAGAGGGAAAGGACCTGGGGATCCTGGTGGATGGGAGGTTGACCATGAGCTAGCAGTGTGCTCTGGTGCCCAATGCCATCCTGGGGTGGATTAGAAGGGCTGTGGTTAGTAGGTCGAGAGAAGTTCTCCTGCCCCTCTGCTTTGCCCTGATAAGGCCACATCTGGAGTACTGTGTTCAGNTGCACTTGGGGTGTTGGAGACTCTGTGAGCTGCACTTGGTGCTGCAGAGTCACTGTGAGCTGCACCTGATGTCTGTCAGAGTCTCACTGTATATATGACACTTCCTGCAGCTTCCTCTGCCTCAATGCAACGCTCTGAGCTACTGCAGCAGGTCTTGCAGCCACCACCAGACAGGACACTGACATTCCCAAAGTGTTTTCCCAGATGCCAGCATTTCCCACAGATAAGGAGTCTGCACTGCCCTGCAATGAGACACTTTCATCTCCCACCTGTACCAGTCCCCCATGTTTTGCAGTGGAGCAACTCAGCAGCATCCAGCAGCACAGTGCAATGCCAGGCACATCCAGAGGTTGTGGTCCTGGCACCTTCCTGACCTCTGCCTCTGCATTGTGCCATAGGCACTGCTGTCATGGGGCCCTCAACACAAGAGGGACATGGACCTCATGGAGAAAGTGCAGAGCAGGGCCACAAAAATTATCTGAGGGCTGGAGTGAGGAGAGGCTAAGGGAGCTGGGTCTCCAGGGAGACCTCAGAGCAGCCTTCCAGAGCCTGAAGGGGCTCCAGGAGAGCTGGGGAGGGACTGATAATTTGAGACAGAACAAGGGGGAATGGCCTCAAGCTGAGGCTGGGGAGGTTTAGATTGGACATTAGGAAAAAGTTTTCCACAGAGAGATTAGTCAGGGACTGGAATGAGCTGCCCAGGGAGGTGGTGGAGTCACCCAGCCTGGAGGTGTTTCAGGGTGGTTTGGATGTGGTGCTTGGGGCTATGGTTTAAGGTGGATCTTGTAGAGAAGGGTTCTGGGTTGGACTTGGTGCTCCTGAGGAGCTTTGCCAACCTGGAGGATTCTGTGATTTTGACAAAGAGTGGGAGTGACAGAATGACAGACAATGGCTTTGAGCTGGGAGAGGGGAGACTGAGAGAGGAGATGAGGAAGAAATTGTTGAGAGTGAGGATGGGGAGACACTGGCACAGGTTGCCCAGGGAAGGTGGTGGAGACACCAACCCTGGAGACATTCAGGGTCAGGCCTGACGGAGCTCTGAGCAGCCTGATCTAGCTGGGGATCCCCCTGCTGACTGCAGGGAAGTTGGACTCTATAACCTTTCCAGGTCCCTTCCAACCCAGTGCATTCTACAGTTGCAGGAGGGAAAGTCCTGCCTGTGAGCTTGGACAGGAGCTTGCAGAGGGGTGGCCAAAGCTGTGTGGATAACACAGGCCCAGCTCCCTGCTCTGAACAGTGTCAGGGCTAGAACCCAGCCCAGGTGCTGGCATTCATTACTCCCACCACAGCTTAAATCCCATAATTACCAAACCATGCTGCAGGTTTTTTGCTTCCAATGGTCTTATGACTTGTCTGCATCCTTCTGTGGTTTCTATTCATCAGCCCTGTAAGGACACAGCTACCAAACTGCCCACCCCAGGAGACACAGCCTGGGCAGGAGTCAACTTTTAGCTTCTGTTAGCTTTGGAGCTTGAGGTTTTTCAAGACCTTGCCTCCACCTTGCAGAGTTTCTCTTCCCAGTTTGTCAACATCTCTGCTCAGGTCTGCACACCCAAAGCATTCACTGGGGGCTGTGTAGCTTTTCACACACAGACACAGTGAAGAGCTGTCTGGCTGCAGTGCTCCTGTCCTGATGTTGGGCAGGCAGAAATGGAATGAAATTCAACAAGGGCAAGGGTAGAGCCTTGCACCTGGGAAAGAACAACCACAGGGATCAGGACAGGTTGGGAACTGACCTGCTGGAAGGCAGTGAAGAGGGAAAGGACCTGGGGATCCTGGTGGATGGGAGGTTGACCATGAGCTAGCAGTGTGCTCTGGTGCCCAATGCCATCCTGGGGTGGATTAGAAGGGCTGTGGTTAGTAGGTCGAGAGAAGTTCTCCTGCCCCTCTGCTTTGCCCTGATAAGGCCACATCTGGAGTACTGTGTTCAGCTCTGGGCCCCCCAGTTCAAGAGGGACACAGAACTGCTTGAGAGAGTCCAGCACAGAGCCACAAAGATGCTGAAGGGAATGGAACAGCTCTGTTAGGAGGAGAGCCTGAGGGAGCTGGGGCTGGGAGCTTGGAGCAGAGGAGCCTGAGAGGTGACCTCAGCAATNTGTGCAGGTGAGTGGCAGGAGGCTGCAGCCAGGCTCTGCTGGGTGATGCCCAATGCCAGCACAAGGGCAGTGGTGGAAGCTGAGGCATAGGAAGTTACATGGAAACATGAGGAGGAATTTTTTCCTTGTGAGGGTGACAGAGCCCTGGCACAGGCTGCCCAGGGGGGTTGTGGAGTCTCCCTCTCTGGAGATGTTCAAAACCTGCCTCGATGTGTTCCTTTAGGGTCTGGTGCAGGTGATCCTGCTCTGGTAGGGAGGTTGGACTGGATGAGCTCTGGAGGTCCCTTCCAGCCCCTGACATTCTGTGAGTCTGTGATTCTGATTTCATGTCATGCACAGACAGCACAGCCTCAGCTAGCAGTGAGCAAACATCCAGAGGTTCCAAAAGAGCCATCTGCACACAGCCAAAAGTAATGGTGAATGAAACAGGGAAAGAGGAGAAATGGAAAAAGGGAAAGTCTGAACAAGAACTGGAAGCTGTTGGAGAAGATTTCACCAAAGGTTTGGAATGTCACAGGGTCAGGGGGGTTTGAGCAGCAGAAAGCACCACAGTCAGGAGAGGAACTGCAGCATTATAAAGCTGTCCATAGCCAGGATCCTGGTGGAGTTTGACACCAATATGACAGTGAAGGGATCAAATCATTTACATGAAACCAAGCAGGGCAGGGAATGTATCACAGAAACATACAGGCTGGAAAAGACCCTCGGGATCAACAAGTCCAACCCCTAACTCCTAAGCCATATCCCCAAGCACCACATCCAAACAACCTTTAAATACATCCAGGGTTGGTGGCGCCNGAACTGGCAGAGGGGAGATTGAAACTGAATGTTAGGAGGAAGTTGTTTGCAGTGAGGGTGGTGAGACACTGGCACAGGTTGCCCAGGGAGGCTGTGGCTGCTCCCTCCCTGGAGGTGTTCAAGGCCAGGTTGGAGGAGGCCTTGAGTGACCTGTACTAGTGGGGGAGACGACCCTGCCTGTGGCAGGGGGTTGGAACTGGATGATCCTTGAGGTCCCTTCCAACCCCACCATTCTGTGATTCTATGATTCTATGTGCTATCAGGAGTTAAAAGTGATTCTGTCAGCAACAGCATCCAACAGGGGCAGTGTGAGCACCTTCCACAGGGCTGTCACCAGCCAGCAGTGCAACTTCACCTGCCTGCCTTCACCTCCCCTGCTCTTTTCACTGATGTCTTTACCAAACCTCCAACCCAAAACACCACACCAGGACCATGGCTTTCAGGATGGGCTCATCCCCTGTGCCAGAACCTGCTCACAACTCGAGCAGACAGGTCCTGCCTGTTTGCACATCTTCAGTGGGATTTTGCTCAGGTTTCACAGCTCAAGTATCTGCAGATTTCATCTACCCAGAACACATCCCCTGGGCCTGCTGAGATGACTTGCAGCACAGGAGACCAAGCCTCCTGCCTGCTTCCCCATGGGAGAGCTGCCCATGCTGGGGCATGATGAATGAATGAAAACAGGAGATCCTGCTGAGGAGTGAGGATCCAGGGATCAGATGGAGCAGGTCCAGAGGAGGCCACAAAAATGATCAGGGAGTTGGAGCAGTTCTGCTACCAGGACAGGGTGAGGGAGTTGGGGGTGTTCAGCCTGGAGAAGAGAAGGCTCCAGGGAGATCTCATAGCAACCTTCCAGTACCTGAAGGGGGCTGGAAAGATGGAGATAGACTGTTTGTAAAGGCCTGCAGGGACAGGATGAGGGCAATGACCTCAAACTAGAGCACAGAAGATTTAGATTGGATGTGAGGAACAAGTTCTGCACCAGGAGAGTGCTGCAACACTGCAACAGGTTGCCCAGGGAGGTGGTTGTGGCCCCGTGCCTGGAGATATCAAGGTGAGGCTGGGCAGGGCTGTGGGCAACCTGCTCTAGTGGAGGATGTCCCTGCTGAGTGCAGGGGGTTGGACTGGGTGAGCTTTGGAGGTCCCTTCCCACCCAGAGCGTTCTGTGATTCTCTGATTCTGTCTCAGCACCTCCTGGGCAGGAGGAAGATCTCTGCCTGCTAACCTCCAGGCAGAGGAGGGCTGGCAGTAGGCAGGACTCTGCTGCAGCCCATCCTTGCTGCAGGTTCCTGTCTTCACTGAGATGGAAACCTTTCAGCAGGTTTCTCACCTCCAAAGATTTTGGGTGACCTTCCAGCCCCTGTAGTGTTCTCTGTTACATTCTCCACTGCCTGTTACTGGGTAAGTAACAGCCTGGAGCAACTGAAGACAGAATTTGTGAACTTGTGAACTTCTGGGGTTTGGGTCAACCCAAACAACAGCAACAGCAACAACAACCACAACAACAACAGCAGCAAGTTTTTTAACCAGAAAGAGAAGAGTTTGGTTCATTGCAGGTTGTTTCTTAACCTTCACTCTTGAAAAGAAAGCAGCACTTCAGATTGGGTTTGCTTTATTGCACAGGGCCCTGAGCCTTCTGCTCAAGCTTGCCCAGCCAAAAACAGCTGCAAAATTTAACACAGATTTTCAAACTTCCTCTTCAGATTCTCTAGAAACCTACATTTTAGGGAAACCTTCACCTTGGTCTCATGTTCAGAAACGTGCCAGAACCTCATGACACCCCTGGCCCTTGAACACTGTGATCTGCAACCATCGCCTTTGACAGAGCAACTCCACATTCCTCTGCCTTCTCCACAAGCAACCCAAAGCTCCCTTCTCCTGCTCTGCTGCTGTCAATCTTCTCTGTCATTAGGTCTCATCCCAGTAGCCCAGGGTCACAGCAGCTTGGGGCAGAGCTGCTGTTTCACACCTTTTATGAGTCCTCTGCTTTCAGTGCACTGCTTTTCAGCTCTGTCTCAGGCTCCTCCTGAAGGTGGCACTTCATGAAAATCAGAGGTCAGCAGGACCTCTGGACCTGGTCACCCAGGGAACAGGAAAGCTTCAGAAATGGGTGCATGAATCTCATGTGTCCCATGGCCACTGAGGACAAATGTGCCTTGGTGCAGGTTCTTCAGACTGCTGAGCAGCCCTGCAGACCCAGGCTGCTGGGTGCACCCTGTGTGTTAGTCCTCTGCATGGTTCCATGCCAGCTGGGGGCATGTGAGGAACAGGGCAAGAGCAGAGTGAGGGTCTCAGGACAGAGAAGCAATCAACCAAGCCACACCACAACATCCAGCTGGGCTGTGTCCCACAGAAGAGCTCTTCTCTGGAGGCCAAACAGCTGTGCCCCACAAGGGAGCTGGGGCAATGCTGTGGCTAGGGCACATCTGAGGGCAGTAGGACTGCTCCAGCTCAAATTGCTCACTCACTGTGACTTGGTAAAGTGCTTTTCCCTGCCAGTGCCTCTATTTGCCACCCATCCAGTGATGGGAATGGGCCTCTCAGGTGTGCTGAGACCTGCTGGTTATTGCCTTTTACTGCAAGCTGCTCAGAAGGGGCTGCAGATGCAGTCAGCACACATGCTTGGAGGCTGCCAAGAGACCAGATGCCCCAGCCTCAGCAGGCTTTGGAGAGAACAGCTCTCCAGCAGCCTTCCAGTAGCCCTCCAGCAGCCTGCACTCCTCTCTGTCACCACCAGCCTCCAGCTCCAGCAGGGACACTGAGCGGAGACAGCAGAGGCTGTGCCACGGGCAGACAGGGTCCCAGCATGGGCACTCACTGCTCCTTCCCTCCCAGGAAAACCCCCAGTCAGTGACAGAGGTGTTCAGACTTGGGCCTCACACAGGCAGGGAGCAGCCTGCAGTTTTGTGTCTCCTCTTTGTGCCTTTCCTTTTCTTTTTCTTTTATTTTCTTTTTGTTTTTTTCCTTTATTTCTCTTTTTTTGGCAGTAGGAAGATGGTTTAAAGTTGCTAATAAATTCCAGTTAATGAAGCCTGAAAAGCCAGAGCTGGGAGCCAAGAGAAACAAGAGCAATCAGTACAGAAGGAATAGAAAGAGGATCTTGAAAGCCAGCCTGGGAATAATAACATGTTGAAATGTGTTCGCCGGTGAGGGCTTTGTTACCAGTTTCGAATCCAAACACCAGAGCCTGGTGCCAAGAGGAGAAACTGCAGCCAAAGGCAGGTGTTCATTGCCATTCACCTCCTGCCCCGGGGCGCAGCGGCAAGATCAGACCCCTTCCCAGCCACTGGCTCTTTCACCTGCCTCTTCCCAGCGCCCGCGGGCACAGGGACTCAGCGGCACTGGGAGTGCCCTGCCCTGCGCCGGGGCGGCCGCCGCACGCTCGGGACCACACCGTGGCCTCCCCGCGCAGCCAGGCAGCTCCTGCGGTCGGGGGGATGGAGGCCGACAGAAAACACAGGAGCAAAGTGAAAGAAGCCAGGGAGTGTGCTGGGAAGAGGAGGCTCAGGGCAGATCTCGCTGCTCTCCACAGCGACCTGAAAGGAGGCTGTGGCCAGGTGGGGTTGCACCTGCGGGTACAAGGACTGATGGAGCCATCAGCACCACTGCTGCAGTGTGCCCCTGCCTAGTGCCGGAGTGCCCAGGACCACCCACATCAGCTCTCAGACCTCTAGAGACAGGACAAGGGGGAATAGTTTGAAGCTGAGGCAGAGCAGGGTTAGAGTGGAGTTGAAGAAGAAGTTCTTCAGTAAGAAGGTGGTGAAACTCTGGAATGGGCTGTCCAGGGAGGCTGTGGATGCCTCCTGCCTGGGGGTGCTCAAGGCCAGGCTGGGTGAGGTCTTGAGCAACCTGGGCTACTTGAGAGGTGTCCCTGCCCATGGCAGGGAGTTGGAGTAGATGATCTCTGAGGTCCCTTACGACCTGAGCCACTCTGTGATCCATGATCTTTGGTGACAGTGTCCAGCACAGGGTCTCACTGCAAGGCAATCTCAGTCTTGCAAGAGGCAGCAGTGCAGTGATGCTGACTCTGGGGCATGACTCGTGCAGTGGCAGCTCTGAAAAGGTACTGACATTTGTGGGCACTGCTCAGGTGTGCTGGCAGCCTTTCATGGAGCAATGCAGTAACATGGCTGCAGTAGGGTGCTCTTGGAGAGCAACTCTGGTGGCTTTCCATGACACAAGAGACTGCAGAGGTCTCTGACAGAGAGACAAATGCCTGCAAGTCCATGACCTTGCTTCACCATGCTGAGACTGAGAGGCAGCATCACAGCTGCCTTGACCTTGCCTGACACAGCTCCCCATTTCCAGATGGCTTAGGGGAGGAGCAGCAGTTCCTTTGAAAACTTGGACACCATGTCCCTGCCAAGGAGCTGTGTCTGAGAAGGCATCAGGACTTGCTAGCAAGAAGTGAAATAGCCCTGATTCAATCCAGGACTTTCTGTCCTGGTTGGCATTGGTCCGTGGCAGAGGACAGCACTGGTCACTGTTCTTTACAGTGAGGGTGGTGAGACACTGGCACAGGTTGCCCAGGGAGGCTGCAGATCACAGAATGACAGAATGTGATCGAAGATCAAAGATCGCATTCTGTGATCTACAACCTCCCTGGAGGTGTTCAGGACCAGGCTGGATGAGGTCTTGAGCAACCTGTTCTAGTGGGAGGTGCCCCTGCCTATGGTGGGGGGTTGGAACTGGATGAGCTTTGAGGTCCCTTCCAACCTAAACCATTCTGTGATTCTGTGATTCTGTCATTCAGTGGGTGGGCAAGAGCAGAGCAAAGGTGAAAGGATAATGGCTGTAATGAAGGCTTCTGAAGGTGACTCCTGTGCAATCTAGCATGGCACTGATGCTCTGGCTAAGATGCAGGTGGACACCAGAGAGAAGAGCTCCTAAAGGGTTCTTCCTTAAGAAATGAAGCCAAGTTTTTGCAAGTCAGCTTCAAAACACTGTGAAAATTTAGAAATTTCAGATCTTTTCCCACTCCATTTAGGCTGGGGGTGGTGCTCAGCAACTGAAACCTCCTTGCTGGCCCAAATATGCCTGAAAATTGCCTCTGACCTGGAATACTTCAAGCAGGGCACCCAGAGTAGAGTCAAAAGTCAGAACTGCTCTGAACGTGTGGAGGGCACAAATCTTCCCCAAAAGAGTTGCCAGTTTGTCAGGGGGCAGAGCAGAGGGGCTCAGTGTCCCATGCTGGGCTGTTCCCTGCAGGGCTCATCTCACAGAAGCTGCCTTGGCATCTGGAGCCAGAGCAGCCTGCAGATGAACATTCGTGTGGGCTGAGAGCTGGCTCAAGGACCATAAACAGGAGAAGCGAATGCCATCAATAATTGAGTTGGAACAGGCACTGGTGGGGGATGGAGAGCAGAGCTAGAAACAGGCCTGCAGTCTCCTCCTCAGCCATGGAGGAAAGACCACGTCAGAGGCACCCCCAGGTGATCCCATGCTAGGACCAGCTGCAGATTCCTGTGTGGGAAGGGAGAGTCCAGGCCTGGCTCTCTCCTCCTGTGCCATGTTTTCACTTGCACTGCTTCATTGGCCTCATTGCTGCTTTGCACCAGCACAAGACAAACTCAAGCCTGACACAGAGCCCCTGGTCCTCATTGCAGCCAGGGCATGGCTCAGTATTGGCATGATAGCACAGCTTGGGCAGGAGCACTGAGAGTTTGCCTGGGCACAGATTCTGCCTTGACAGTGTCAGGGCTTGAGAAATGGAGCCAAGCAGGAGATCAAAGGGGGCGGCTGACATGCTTGGGAACCATCTGGCACGGGGAAAATTCCACTGGGATATGGACACACATGTCTGTCCTGTCCTGCCAATGGGCAATGATCCTGCCTCCTAATGAGAACGATAAGAGCAGCATCGTGCTGTCTGAGTGCATGGCATGAGCAATCATGCCCAACAAACAGCCTTGGGGCATGCCATGGAAGTTGCAGCATGACCAAGAAGCCCAAGATACAGCAGCGGGGTGGGAGCCTGTGGTAACTGAACTGTAGCAACCATGAGGTGGTAAACCAGGAGTTTGTTCCAACTTGGAGTGTATTGGGAATGCAGATCAAAGCCTGGAGGAATGTTCCCAGAAATCACAGGAGTGGGGAACTGGTGGGGGGGGAGCAGAATCCACCAAACAAGCAAGGCAGACAGTGCCAGCTCCCATCCTCCCCTTCCACCTGCCCCTTCTCTCCCTCTTCAGTCACTTCAATCCAGAGCTTTCTCTTTCTTCCAACCCTACCTCACGATGTGAGGTCCAGGGCAGCAGAGCACAGAGCTGAATCCTAAAAGGAGACCTGAGCAGAGCTGATGGTCTGTGGACCAGGTGTTCACCCTGGCAAGAGCAGCTCCCCTTCCCCTCGTGTGCTTAAGGCAATGCCACCTCTCAGCCCTTCTTGATGGACCTCAGTCTTCTCCCAAGAAGCAGCATATTAGGAGCTGTCTCAGGGGAAGTCATGCTGGGACCCTCACTTCGGATGTTGCTGTTCCCTTTTAAATAGAAAGGAAGGGACCATTTCAGTGGATTTCCCGTGGGATCTGGCTTCTGGATTCACTGAGTGCCTAGACTGGAGATTTCTGGAGAGTTTGAGTGAGAGGTACAGAGGGAATCAATCACAAGGAGGGTCGCCAAGTAACCACAGACAGAGGACAGGTCACACACAGTCTTTTCTATCTGGGGTTTTTACACAAGAACATGGAGGCAGGCATCACTTCCCAGTGACCCCCTGCTGCTGGAGTGGACACCAAGCAGCTCCTGTCCTGGAGACACAGCAAACCTTCAACACTTCCAGGCCCAAAGTACCCCTGCAGGAAAGAAATTCTCATCCTGTGTGCACAAACACAGCCACCTCCCCTCTCCCAACCCCTGTATATAGGCAAGCAAGCAGAGCCCATCTTGGACTCTGGGCCTCAGAAGGTGGCCTGAGTGAAGCAGCTGCAGCTGCTGCTCCCCTCTGTGCTGCTCCTTGGCTCAGCATGAATCTCCACACCTTGCAGAACACCTTGCTGGGCTGCCCTGGCAGAGGTAAAAGGGGAGAGAGAAGAGCCAGAGGCCAGAGGGGAGGCAGGGACACAGCACAGTCCCAGGGTGGCAGAGCCAGCGACAGAACAGCTGCAGGAGGGAGCTGTGGCTGGAGCTGGGGAACACTTGGCCTCTGAGCACAGAGATGGTGCCCAGTGTAACCAGGGCATCTCCTGCAGGGTTGCTTTACCCTTCCCATCCTGTTCTGCCCATGGTGCTGAGACACCATAAGCTGGCTCAGCACATGCCACCAGCACCTATATGAGGCTTTCTGCTCCCCCATGCTGAGGACAGAAGCCCCAGCCTGGGCTCCATCCAAGCTCCACGCTCCTCTCCTGCTAATCCTGGAGGTTCCAGATCTATGTAGGGAGCTGGCAAACGCTCAAACACACCCAGGAAGGTGAACGGAAAGATGCAGAGCTGCCAGGAAAGCTGTCGAGAGGCACATCGAGCAGGAACGGAGGTAGGCAGCTGCCAGCAGAGGCATGAGGGCAGGCAGGGAGGTGAGGACAGACACACACCCCCCTGGCTGGCAGCAGGCAGCCGGCGCAGGAACATCTCCCTCCCGGGGAGCGCTCTGCACTCCCGGACAACGCTTCCTGCCGTGTGGAAATCAGCAATCCAAAGGAGCAATTACCCAGATCCCAGCCCCGAGTGACAGAGCCCAGCCCGGCAGGCGGCTGCGGGTTCCAACCTGCTCTGCGCGCTGCGGGAGCGACCCTGCGCTGCCTGTGCTCTCGGAGGCCTCATTGTGGGAGCAATTTTCGCTCGGTTCCCGAGGGGACAGACAAGGAGGGAGAGAGCTGAGGCACCTGCACTCGTCTGCTCTGCCACCGGCCCGTGTGGCTGCCCAGGGCAGCCCCCAGCCTCTCCCTGACCTCTGCGGCCCTCGCTGCGGTGCCCTCTGCTCCCAGCCTGGCTCTTGCTGTTGCTGCTCCCCACCCACACCCGTCCCCTCCACAGGCAAAAAGTCTAAGAGGAAACAAGTTCTGTCAGTGCCAAATGAGTGCAAGGAGCTCTCCTGAGCTCCTGCTCTGGACTTCTGGGAGAGCAAAGATGAGGTTGGTTACAAACCATGTGCATTGCCTGCTTGTTGTAGATGCAATGATCCACTGCAAGGGAAGCAGAGAGCAGCCAATGTGACCGTGGAGAAGTCCAACCTTGACCTTTGTTTGACCACTCTGGGTTCAGGCAGCACAGCACAAATGCAGTAGTTATTTTAGGGTCTTTGTCAGGATGTTGAATCTGTCTTCATGATTTCTGGCTGATGGGCACCAAGACTTGGTCCATGCTTCTCCTCATGGGGGGCAGGATGAGGAGAAGATTCTCCTTGGGTCAACCTTTACTCCCGGCTCCACTGCAGGCTCCCTCCATGGTCTCTCAGTATTGCTGTCCTCATTAGAGAAGACTCCAGGGGGACCTTAGAGCTGCCTGCCAGGGAGGCTGCAGAGGAACTTTTCTTGAGGGTGTCTGGAGACAGGCCAAGGGGGAATGGTTTGAAGCTGAGGCAAAGCAGGCTTGGATTGGAGCTGAGGAAGAAGTTCTTCATTGTGAGGGGGGTGAGACTCTGGAATAGGCTGCCCAGGGAGGCTGTGGATGCCTCCTCCCGGGCATGTTCAAAGCCAGATTGGATGAGGCCTTGAGCAGCCAAGGCTAGGTGAGAGGTGCCCCTGGGCATGGCAGGGGGGGTTGCAGTAGATGATCTGTGAGGTCCCTTCCAACCTGAGCCACTCTGTGGTTCTATGATTAGTGAAAAATGTTCATGCTGATGGAGTTTCCAATGCCAGTGGGAAATCCAAACAGCCATTGGTGCCTCAGCCTGCTCTGGGTCTCACTGTGATCTGAGTGCTCTGGTCAGGTGATGAATCCCACAGGTTCCCTGGGATTAATTATTTCAGACACTTCTGGATGTTGTCCCCTGCTCTTTGCTGTGTGTCTTCAGTGGTGCCACTTCCCTTTGGGATGCTGTTCTTCACACTCCTCTTCACCCATCAGCCTTCCCAGGCTGCATTGTCCCTATCCTTGCCTTCCCTCAATTTTGTCCAGGCACAAGTTGTCCAAGAACCACTTCACTTTTCTACCCTGGTTCTGGAAACCACACTCCCATGAGCTGACTCTGCTGTGGCACCTCTGTGGTACTCCCCATCTCCAGCCCCTTCTCCTCACAGCAGCAATGCCAAGGTCTCATGTGTTGCACTGATACCAAACTATCATGAGCTAGGCCTTAGCTGTGCTCACATAGATCAAGGAAGGGCTGGGAATAAGGAAGTGGAAGCAAATCAAGGGGCCTCAGGCCATGGTGGACAGGACAAAGGAGAGTCTGCAGAATGAAGAAGGAGTCCACATGCAGACAAAAGCATGAGGGGCCCTGATTTAGGATAGTCCTCCCAGACCATGCCTGAGCAGAGAGCAGCTCTCCTGCTCCACTCTCACTGGCACCTGGCACAGAGCAGGGGCTGTAGCTGTCCAGTATCCCCTAGCTAAGTCCTTCTCACAGCAGCCTGTGCTGTGGGGTCCTCCGTGGGTACCCAGGGAGTGACCAGGGCCAGAGCAGTCAAGGTCTGCAGCAGCAATCAGCTGTTGCTTTCTTTGCCTTCTCCCCAGGCTGTGAGAGGAGCTGGTGCACAAAGGTTGGTCAAGTACACAGGCATGGCACAGCCTGCAGAAGGTGCAGCCTCCTGCCCAGGGGGACTGTGGCAAGCTGCAGGAACTGTTGAGCCTCTGCAGACCAAGGGCTGTCACTGAAGGGATGCTGACACCTGACTGCCTCTGCTTTCCACTGCAGACGCCTCTCTGGAAACCAGATCTCCAGGATCCCAGGGGAAGCTTTCTCCGGCCTCTACAGCCTGAAGATCCTGTAAGTAGCTCACTCCCCTCTGCAGAGCCATCACTGCCTGTGCCCCCCAGCCCCTTGGCACTGGCAGTGCACAGGGACTTGCAGCCATCCAGAGGAGGATGCAGTTACAAGGTGGGGGGTGTCAGCTGTTAAACCCATGCTGGTTAATATGGTGTGTGGGGAGCACCTTGGTGAGAGGAGGCCTCATCACCCTCCACAGCTGCCTCACAGGAGACTGGAGCCAGGTGGGGGTTAGTGTCTTCTGGCATACAACAAGTGACAGGACGAGAGGAAACAGCCTCAAGCTGTGCCAGGGGAGGTTCAGGTTGGATATTAGTAACAATTTCTCCAAAGAAAGGGTTCTCAGGCCCTGGACCAGGCTGCACAGGGAGGTGGTGGAGTCCTCACCCCTGGAGGTGTACAAAGCTGCAGGGATGCAGTGCTGAGGGAGGTGGTTCAGTTGCAGTGGCTCAGCAGCAGTGGTGGAGTTGTGAGCTCTGGGTGAGTGCTTGGACTGGATGATGTCCAAGGCCTATTCCCATCTCAGTTCTGTGGTTCTATGATTCTGTTCTGTGTCCCACTCCAAGGACCATCTGCATCTCTACTCTGCTTCCTTGCTTGTGCTGCAGCAAGCCATGAGCAGGTCACTGGAGCCCTCCATGGTGTCTGGAAACAACCACAGAAGAGCCTATTCACTTTTTTAACCAAACTTGCCAAGTGCCCTAACATGATGACCCCTGGATGTGGTGTCCAGACCACGAACTGGCCCACATCTGCTCTGCTGCAGGGGCTTGGGGCTGAGCTGGAGCAGCACAAAGGTCCAGCTCTGCCTTGTGGCAGGTGCCGTGGGAAGCTCCTGTGCTCTGCTCAGCTCAGCTGCCCCTTTGCAACTTGCCTTCCCTTACTGCAAAGTTCTCCAGGGCCCAGGAGGCTCCTGCTAGGCTCTGGAGTGACCTTTCCCTGCAATGGGTGGGATCCTTGGACTGTCTGACTTCAGCTTGAGGGCAGTCTGCCCACAGGGGCTGGGGGAAGCGTTACCAGTGCAACCAGATCCAGGATCACTGCAACCACCAGGTCATGCCAGGGAGCTGCCAGTCTTGGTCAACGAAGGCTTCCTTGTGACTGTGGGCAGGTCACCCACCTCTGCCAGGAGGGAAGGCCTAGGTGGCAAAGGTGACCAGCAAGTTCCCCCCTAGGGCATTTGCTGGGGGCCAGGCTGCCTCCCTGTTTGTGTCACTGCACTTTCTGCATCCAAGGGAGAGTCCTGCAAGGCAGGGAGCTGAGGTGGGAGTCTCCTTCCTCCCTTTCAGGAACCATCTGAAAAATCTCTTGCAGTAAACATTTCATCCCCAAGGGGATGTTTTGAACTCAGCCACAACGTGAAATTGTTGTAGCTGGTCCAGTTTACACAGAGGGAGCAGGTTTGTACCTGCTCCCAGGATTAGAGAGGAGAGGGCTGTTTACTGTGTCTTCTGAAGATGTGAAGTATGAATCCTGCCCTAAATCTCAGGGCTTAGAGATTTATCCATCCCCTGCATTAGGCACCAAATCAAAGGAACTGAGGGAAAACCGCAGCTCTCCCACCCAATTTCAACCAGAGGAACTTTCTGCAGGGGAATGTGGGACCTGTGCAAGCCGCTTTTGATTGCTCTCTGTTGGTGTCAGGCCCAGGGAAGCGCCGATGCAGAGCGCAGCAGCCAGGCCTCCTGCCACGGGTGGCTGCAGGCAGCTGAGCTGAGCTCCCCCTGCCCCCCGCCCCCACCTGCAAGCAGGGTCCTGGACACAGCTCTGGGGGGACAGCTGCATGAGTGACCCCACTGTCTGGGCAGGCTTGAGGGATCAGCAGGGAGAGTCTCCTGCCAGGCTGCCATGGGAGAGCTGAAGTTGGTGTCCTCATGGTGCAGGACAGCTCTGCCCTGCTGCCAGCCAGGCTGTGGCACCTGCTCTGTCAGACCAAGCCCTCTGCCTGCAGCCCTGCCTTCAGCTGACTCTGACCTTCCCCACGGACAGATGCAGAGGAATAGCCCAGCCCCCAGGGCAGGGAAGGAAGGGTTGGTGCTCAGGCACTGGCCCATCCAGGTCCTGCCGTGGGGCTCTTTTTAAAAGAAGTTCCTGCTTTTTGAAAGCAAGGCCACTGCCTGTCCTCATGCCACTGGGAGCACTTTGCTTTCCCCAGGTACTGCTCTCCTGGCTGCCCACAGGGCTGTGCTGGGCTGTCAGGTCCCCTTGATAGAGGAGGTGCTCTGATTGCCTTCTGTAGCCATACTGTGGGCACCATAGAGGGAGAGCATCAGGAAATGTGGTTGCAGAGCAAGGCCAGCAGTAAGGGACATGAAAAAGACAGCCTGGTCCCTGGGAACTGGCTGGAAAGGACTAGAAATGTTGCCAGGAGAGCTCTCAGAGGCATCAGGCTTAATCACATCGTAAGGCAAGGCTGAGGACTGACACTGAGCTGCTCTGCTGAGAAAAGACTAAGCAAAAGCACAAGGTGCTGAAGAGGGCAGGTGAAGGCCACCATATGCTGACTCAGCCCCTTCGGGTCACTGCAGCAGTCACCTGGTTGGGGCTGGTGACTCTGCAGCAGCTCAGCAGGGTCTGCTCCACCTGCCTAGGGACCGGGGACAAAAGTGTCCTGCTTGGCACTGGCTGGCTGAGGAGCCATGAGCCACTCTGGCCTCCTCAGAACAGGGGTGTGGGTGCAAGGTGCCCCCCACAGCAGCACCACAGCCTCACCAGCAGCTCACTGAAATCACCATCACCTCCTGAAGGGAAAGGTGAGCTCACTGCCACTGTAATGACTGGGGAAAACAAGGCAGGAACTGAACCTGGAAGCAAAGTGACCTCTCCCAGTCCACTGCACAGCACCTTGCATCTTCCACCAGAGGCTGGTTGTGGTTGGGGGGCGGGGGGGGGAAGCAGAGCTTGGAAAGAGACCAGGGCTGGCTCACCCTGCTCCCTGTGGCCTGGAAGTGCTCATCCCAAGCCATGTCGCAACTCCCTGTTGCCTTGCTGCACTTCTCCACCCACATCCAAGCCTGCTGAGGCCAAGAGAGCTCTGGGAAGCAGCCTGCTCCAAGACCTGGCACTTCAGAACTGAAAAGAGACCCAAGGGAGTGCAGGAGGCACTTGGGGCTGATGAGGAACTGCAGTGACTTACAGGATTCTCTTCTTGTGGATACTACATGGGTGGGGATAACCAGCCACAAACTGCTGCCAGCTGCTGTGCCTGCTGGGGCCAACAGAAGGGTGCAGATAATTGGGGAGCACCTGTTTGGCCCCAGTCCCACCCATGTCCTGCAGGGCTGCTGTGAGGCCACACTGCAGAGCATCTTACAGTGACATGAGCTGTTCACTGCACTGTTCCCTGTGCAGATGAGGCCCTTGCTCCCCTGTAACCACTCCTGCAGTTCTCTGCTTTTCTCTGCACTTTAATCTCTGCTAAAAAATGCAGATCTTGGAGGAGATGTCTGGAGAGGGATTGTGAACAGCCCAAGAGGCAGGAGAGATCAGTGAAATGCTGGGATGTCAAGTATGGAAAGAGAGGAACAGGCAGGACAGTCGGGGCTCCTCCTTCAGGTAGAGGCACAGTATCAAGTTCATACTTCCCTATCCTGCCTGGTGGCAGTCCAGGGAGAGGGGGACCTGGGGAGGCCAAGGCACCCTTCAGGGATCACACTGGGCAGAGGCTGTAAGAGGCTGATGGACTCGGCGTGGACCTACCCCCACCCTGCTGTGGCCTGCAAAATGCCAGATCAGCAGCTGTGAGGAAACTGCAAAAGAACTGGCAGGGGTGGCAGGGGAATGCAGCTGGGGGCCTTGGGTCTGCAGGAGAAAAGGCTCAGGGGGCAACGTGGGGATGCCAGGCACAGAGATGTGCAGGATGCTCACACCACTCCTCACTGCTGGCACAGGGCAGGGCTGGGCATGTTTGAAGTGGCTCACTCTGCCCTTGCCACCCTCCTGCATCTGCTCTGCAGAGCTGCTCCACAGGCAGCACAAGTGGCACAAGTGCCCTGGTGCATGCTAGGGCAAACAGGAGCCTCAGACACCCAGGCAGGCTCAGATTCCTGCTCCACTGACTCCTCCTTTCCCTCTAATCATCCTCTCCCTCTGCCTCCCCCATCCTGGGCATTCCCTCTGCCCCTGCCCAGTGATCCTCTCTCTACCTGCTCTGCATGGACACGGCCAAGGGCCACAGAGCACCAGGAGCCTCCTGGCAGATGCTGCCACAGCCCCTTCCTACAGGGTGCCTGCTGCAAGGCTGCTGGCACCCCTCTGAGAACCAACACCCAGGAAGGACCATGTGGCTGCTGTGAGCTGTGCCCTGGCACCTCCATGCCCATCAGCCCTGCCTGTGCAGGTGGAATGTGAGCCCCAGGGATGCACCTGCCCAGCGCTGCCTGCAGCCCTCTGGCACAGGGAAGCTCCTCCTGGTGCTCAGCTGCCACACAGCAACCAGCAGAGCTTCTGGGCAAGGCCCAAGGAGGACAAGGACCAATCCCACTTGTGGGGTGCTGGTCCTGCCTGGGGTTTGTTTCTGTGGCTGTACTGTGCTGGGCAGAGCAGAGCCTGGGACCTGCAGCCCAGGGCGGGAGCACAGCAGCCCAGGTCTGTTGAAGCTCAAGCAGAGGCACAGCTGAAGGCCAAGGGATCCAGAGTGGCACTTGAGGAAGTGCTGCTGGGCTTTGGGTGGGACACCCACTGGGTCTCAATGGCTCTCTGAGATCTGAGCTCTGAGATCTGAGCTGATCAGTGCAAGTGTCTGAAGTCAACAATGAAGCAAAATCCATTTGTCACAGTACTGCTGTCCTGCTGCCTCCCATCTATTCCCTTCCCCAAGCACTGACACATTCTGGCAGACTCTGCAGAGCACCAGCAGCAAAGACTGGTCCCAAACTGAAGCTGTTTTGGGGCAGACAAAAGATCACAGAGTCACAGCAACACCCAGGCTGGCAAAGCCCCTCAGGAGCACCAAGTCCAACCTAGAATCCTTCTCTACAAGATTCACCTTAAACCATAGCCCCAAGCACACATCCAAACCACCCTTAAACACCTCCAGGGTGGGTGACTCCACCACCTCCCTGGGCAGCTCATTCCAGTCCCTGACCACTCTCTCCATGAAAAGCTTTTTCCTAATGTCCAACCCAACCCTCCCCAGCCTCAGCTTGAGGCCATTCCCCCTTGTTCTGTCTGCAATTCCCTGTGAGCAGAGACCAGCAGCAGCCTCTCCACAATGCCCCTTCAGGCAGCTGTAGACAGCAGTGAGGTCTGCCCTCAGCCTCCTCTGTTTCACACTACCCATCCCCAGCTCCCTCCTGCTGAAGCCTGCCTGTATGGAGGAGCTGACTCACAGCAGCATCAGAGACCTCACCTGTGGTGACAGAGCTGTCCCCCAGGAGACAGGCTGGCAGCTGGGCAGGATAACAACAACCCTAATTTGACTTTAATGTGCTGGGACCCTGCAGCTGTTCGCGGTCAGGTGCCTGTCCACAAGGAAACTCTCACTTGCATCTTGGCCTGGTAGCTTTCCAGTCTTTCCAGAGAGTTACTTTATGTTTAAGAAAGGATGGGAAACACCCTGGGAATTCCTCCACAAACCTGCCTGTGCAGATGGTCCTCTCCCTGCCCTCAGAGTGAATCCCAGAGCTGCTGGAAGCAGGACCAGATTCTTGGCTGCTTCACTGCACAAAAACCACCTGGAAAGCAGCCATGGAGGCTGTGCAGAAGGCATGCAGGGGTACACCCGGGGAAGCAGGTGTGTGGAGACTGGGAAGAGAACAAGTGAAGAGCTGGGCTGCCCCAGCACCAGCACAATGGCCTGGCACAGGGGAGTGCTGACAGCTTCGTGCCCCAGCCTGGAGCCAGCCCTCAGCCTGAGGCCCTGCTCAGGTTCCCTCTGCTGAGTGCAGACCAACAGTGCCAGGTGTGCAGCAGCAGCAGCAGCTCTGAGGGCTTCCTGGCTGATGGATTCATCCTTTTGCAAAGAGGTTTTGCAAGTGCACCTCTCCCAGGAGCTCTGCTCTGCAGCTTGCCCAACCCTCACCCACCCCATGGAGGCCATTGCTCCCAAGTCTGTGCTTCAGTGCCAGGATACTTAGAAAACAGCTCCACGGGTTGGTCTGGCTCCACACCACATCCCACCCTGGCACATGGATCCCTCAGCAGATGCTCTGCTGCACAAGCAGGACTGGTAGGCCTCTTGCTTTCCTGGTTGAACAGGCTGCAGCAGCAGCAGCACTCACTGGCCCAGAAGGAATCCCACACCAACCTCTGCAGGGAAAAGCTCCAGGTACAACCACAGCCTGAGCTGCCTCCCTCTGGAATGTGGAGAGCAAAATGCCTGCCTGCATGCTCTTGGCTGCAGCCCCTGCACCTGCAGCAGCCAGCTGGGGCAGCTCACCCCTCTGCTCCCTTCCTCAACAAGCCTCAACCAGCCTGGTGAGCCTGTAGACCCCTTGCTGCCCACAGCCTGCCTGCACAGACCCTGGTGTGAGGCTGCCCACAGCCTGCCCACACAGACCCCCTGCTGCCTGCAACCTGCCCACACAGATCCTGGCATGTGCTGCCCGCAGCCTGCCCACACAAACCCTGGCATGTGCTGACCCAGAGCTGCCTGCAGCTGCTGCCACCCACTCACTGCCCTGCTGCTGCCCACAGCTGGTCTCCATCAGCACACAGGCTGAGCTGGGCCTGGCAGGAGTGACCTTGCTCTGCACATGCCACATCTGGCTGGGATGGACCCTACTGACCCTGCTTCTCTCCAGCTCCCTGAGCTGCACTCTCATCATCTTGTGTGGTCCAGGACATGGAACCTCAGAATCCCAGCATGGTTGGCAGGGACCTCTGGAGATCATCCAGTCCAGACCCCTGCCAAAGCAGCATCACCTAGAGCAGGTCACACAAGGAATGCATCCAGGTGAGACTTGAAAGTCTCAAGATCAGGAGACTCCACAACCTCTCTGGGCAGCCTGCTCCAGGCCTCCAGCACCCTCACAGCAAACAAGTTTCTCCTTCTGTTCAAGTGGAACCTTCTGGGTTCCAGTCTGTGCCCACTGTCCCTTGCCCTGTCCCTGGGCACTGTTGATAGGAGTCTGGCCCCAGCCTCTTCTCCCCCACTGCCCCCCACCTTTAGCTCTTGATGAGCATTGCTCAGATCCCCTCTTGGGCTGCTCTTCTGCAGGCTCTCAGCCCCAGGGCTCTCGGCCTTTGCTCCTCACAGAGCTGCTCCAGGCCCCTCAGCAGCTTTGTAGCCTCCCCTGGACCATCCCCAGCAGTTCCCTGTCTGCCAGGGGTGCTGGCTAGCCTGATGTGTGAGCACAGCACAAACACCACCAGAGAGCCCCAGGATGGCAGGCTTGGAGGCAGCTTGGGACACTGCAGGAATCCCCAGACAGACCTACCCCTGACAACCCCCAGCCTGTGCAGAACAGAAACGCCTTTGAGACAAAGGGAATGGTGTGGCACATCCAAGAGACGCTCCCATGGGGAGGCAGGAGGAACGTGCAGAGGTTGGAATGTCTTTAATCCCCGTGCTGGGGCTGCAGGCGCAGTTGCCTGAAGCAATAACAGCCCTTTGACTGTGCTGGCTGAGTCACTTCAGCCTCCCAGGATGGGGACATTTGATCATGCACAGGCCTGCACCTCTGAGGGCTGTAAGTCTGCTCAGGCTGTCTTGTGCAAGGCTCCTGGTGTGATGGGAGCTGATCCCAGCATTCTTCTGGTGGCTCAGGCGTGCCCTGTGCCAACAAACAGCTTCCAAGGAGGCTCCAGGACCTCTGCAGAGCTGTTCCTGCTGCTGTGGGGAGCAGGTTATGTGCCCAAGCCTGCCAGGGCCTGACCATCTGAGCAGTGCCCTCCCAGGTGCACTGTCCACAGCTGGTTCTGAGCACTTTGCTGGCCTCGATGATCTTTGCTTGTTGTGTCCATCAGCATCCTCAGCCTGTCCAGAAGGCCTGGTGCTGCCTTTGGTGCTGCCTTTGGTGCTGCCTTTGGTGCTGCCTTCAGTGCACTTCAAGAGGTCTTTACTCGTTGAGACACAGTTGCTTGAACTGAGAAACTGCAGAACCAGAGGCTGGCTGGGTGGGAAGATTGCTCCATGGGTGCAAGAAGTCAGGCTTTGATGGAGGCTGTCCCAGGCTGCTGGGAAGCAGCAGGCTGCAGTAGCAAGCTAATAAAGTCCAGGAATTTTGTCAGGATTGAAGCCAGGAGATGATGGAGAGGAAGGGAGCAAAGAGAGGGAAATAAACCTGAGGCCAGTATGATCTCAGGGTTGCTGTGACCTTGTGGACTGAGGTCCAGGTTCACAGACCATGTCTATGCCTTGCCCTATGATGTATCCAAGGATCCTGCTCTGGATTCCTGCACCATCCTACATTCACAAACCCTGGGACACAGCTTCCTTTCCTGGAGGAGCAGGAATGCAAGGAGGAGATAGGGCATGCCCAAGGCTTTCAGGGCCATGAAATTAGGAGGTGATAGTTTTGAGGAGCTATTCCCTCCTCATGATGCTGCTTACATGAGTCCTGCAGTGATCCCTTAATGCAGAACACATTTGGCTACCATGGAACTGGCCTGGGGCCCAGAACATTTTATACAAGACTGGCAGCAGAAATCCACCACTTAGACAGGGACCCTCTAACACTGTCCCAGCTCTCTTCAGGGTCCCTCATGTCCTCTGGACTCTTTTGCCATCTGCCTGTTGTAGCGGCACCTGGGCACCCCAGTGCAGAGCAGATGCCAGAGGAGATGTGCTCTTTCCTGGCGTGTAGGGATCTCCTCAACACCACCTCCCAGGCTTTGCTACATCACTCACACTCTTGCCAAGCCAAGGCTGTTGTTGCTGAAAGGGTCTGTTATGAAAAAAATCCCACTGAGCAGGAACCACAGAGTGGCTCAGGTTGGAAGGGACCTCAGAGAGCATCTACTGCAATCTGCCTGCTGTGGGCAGGGACACCTCTCACCTAGACTCAGCTACTCAAGGCTTCATCCAACCTGGCCTTGGACACCCCCAGGCAGGAGACAGCCACAGCCTCCCTGGGCAACCTGTGCCAGTCTCACCACCCTCCTGCTGAAGAACTTCTTCCTCAGCTCCAGGCTAACCCTTCTCTGCCTCTGCTTCAAACCATTTCCCCTTGGCCTGTCTCCAGAAACCCTCAGGAAAAGTCTCTCTGCAGCCTTCCTGCAGGATCCCTTCAGGCACTGGCAGGCAGCTCTAAGGTCCCCCTGGAGCCTTCTCCAGGATGCACCCCCCCAGCTCCCTCAGCCTGTCCTCACAGCAGAGCTGCTCCAGCCCTTGTAGCATCTTTGTGGCCTCCTCTGGCCTCACTCCAGCAGCTCTGAGTCCTTCTTCTGCTGAGGATACAGAACTGGAGGCAGGATTGGAGATGAGGTCTGAGCAGAGCAGAGCCAAGGGGCAGAATCTCCTCTCTTGCCCTGCTGCCCACACTGCTCTGGCTGCAGCCCAGCACACAGCTGCCTTAGGGCTGCATGAAGGAGGGTTCAGGATGACATGTGAGGATTGACTGCAGTGACCAAGGACCTGGTGGGGTGTTCCTTAACCCCAGACTGCAGGAAAAGCCACCCCAGGACACCCACTGGTAGCTGCAGTGTGTGAGCTCCCAGCATGCAGACCTGTGGCTGTAGCTGAATGAGCCTCTTGTTTAGCAGCAGGGTGGCACTGTCCCCAAACATGACCTAACCCTGTCTGGAGCTCCATGCCAGCCTCTCCATGCCATGCCCTAGTGAAGAGTTACTGCAGTGACAACCTGCCAAGGGAAGAAGCATTGCCTCTGGTCCCTGTGCCAGCACTCAGCACCTGCTCCAGCTGCCCTGCTGTAACAAACAGCAGTGCCCAGCAGCACTCCATGGCTTGCAGAGGTCTCCCAAACACCTTCCCTCAATGCCTTGGTCCTGCCTGACCAACCTGATCTCCTTCTCTGCCAAGATCACCCAGCTACGGGATGAGGGAAAGGCTGTGGATGTTGTACTCCTAGACTTTGGAAAAGCCTTTGATACTGTTCCCCACAACGTTCTTGTAGACAAACTGGCTACTGATGGCTTGGCTGAGCACAGTCTGCTGGACAAAGCACTGCTGGGCAGGAGGGCCCAGACAGTGGTGGTCAGTGGAGTTCAGTCCAGCTGGCAGCTGGGCATTGGTGGTGTTCCTCAGGGATCTGTCTTGGGACCGCTTCCATTTAACATCTTTATTAATGACCTTGATTCAGGCACAGAGACTGCCAGCAGTGAGTTTGCAAATGACACCAAGTTAGGTGGCAGTGGTGATTTGAATGAGGGTAGAGTGGCTCTGCAGAGGGACTTGGATAGGCTGGGTCCATGGGCCAGCATTCATGGGCTGAGTTTCAACAAGGCCAAATGCCAGGTCCTGCACTTGGGTCACAACAACCCCAAGCAGTGCTCCAGGCTTGGGGCAGTGTGGCTGGAGAGCTGCTGGCAGAAAACGATCTGAGGGTTGTAATAGACAGAAGCTGAACATGAGCCAGCAGTGTGCCCAGGTGGCCAAGAAGTCCAATGGCATCCTGGCTGGCATGCTGTGGCCAGCAGCAGCAGGAAGGTGAATGTCCCCTTGGACTTGGCTTTGGTGAAGCCACACCTTGAGTGCTGTGTTCAGTTTTGGGCACCACAACAGAATAGAGATGTGGAGGTGCTGGAGTGGGTCCAGAGAAGGGCAAGGAGGCTGGGGAAGGGCCTGGGGTATAAATCTGATGAGACTGAGGGAGCTGGGGATGGTTAGTGTGAAACAGAGGAGGCTGAGGGCAGACCTCATTGCTGTCTGCAACTACCTGAAAGGACACTGTGGAGAGGTTGCTGCTGGGCTCTGCTCACAGGGAATTGGAGACAGAACAAGGGGGAATAGCCTCAAGCTGAGGCTGGGGAGGTTTGGATTGGACATTAGGAAAAAGCTTTTCATGGAGAGAGTGGTCAGGGACTGGAATGAGCTGCCCAGGGAGGTGGTGGAGTCACCCACCCTGGAGGTGTTTAAGGGTGGTTTGGATGTGGTGCTTGGGGCTATGGTTTAAGGTGAATCTTGTAGCACAGATCAGCTTCAGGAGGGAATCTTGTAACACAGCATCAGGAGGGGCAGAAAGATCCATGCTGTCTCCTGCTCCTCATACCTCCATGGAGCCACCCTCAGGGGTGAATCCCAGAGCATGTCTGTCTTGCCTCGTGCCCCCTGGCAGTGTTGGCAGGGCACAATCCTGTGCCAGGCTCTGACTGTGCAGCAGCTTATCCCTTTCCACCCACAGAGCCTTGTTCCTGGCATCCCTGCAGCATCCTGCATTTTCCAGCTGCTCTCCCACCCTGACTGACTTCTGCATCCCTCCTGTGTGCAGGGTGCCCTGTGCAGCCCTGTCCTGTCAGCAGCAGTAACAACCTTCCCCTGCTAGCTCTCAGCTGGGTCCTTAGTGATGAGTGTCACCTTGATGTAGGTTTGGG
>WBNM01022258.1:5434-19211 GCA_013399055.1 Ramphastos sulfuratus | reverse complement strand
ATGATGCTCTGAAAGCCTCACAGATACCTATCAGAGGCTAGACCCCAGCTGACCCCAAGCCACCCTGGGTCCATGGCTACTGTAAGTGCAACTCCTCAGCTGGCAGGGTGAGGCTGGCAGCATGGGCAGCAGGGAGCCAAGCTCCATGGAAGCAGCTGGAAGCAGCCTCAGCAAAACAAGCAGCAGCTTTGGAAGGTATTTTTCTCCCAAGAGGCTGGGAAAGTGTTCAGTTTTCCACCTGCCAACACAGGGGCACAGATTCTGCCCCCTGCGTCCCTCTCTTCCTGTCTGCCTCGAGGCTTTGCCGTTGTGCCTGTCCTTTGGGGACAGGAAAAGCAGGATTTAGCTGTGGCACCATCAATGTCTGATGAGGCTGCTGGACATAAACACACTCTGTGGTCCTGTCTGTCTGTCTGTCTGCCCAGACCCCATCTCTGCAGCCCAGCCTTACCACAATGGATCTCCCTACGCTGCGCCATGGACTGCAGCTGGGCAGGAAACATTTTTTTTTTTCCCATGCCACAAAAATCTTCCTGTTCTGCATCAGGGTGAACCCAAGACCTTTCAGTGCTTCTGGCCTTGCTTGCTCTATCACAGACTCACAGCTACATTCTGGTTGGCAAAGCCCCTCAGGATCACCAAGTCCAACCCAGAGCCCTACTCTACAAGGTGCATCCTAAACCATAGCCCCAAGCACCACATCCAAACCACTCTTAAACACATCCAGGGTTGGTGACTCCACCACTTCCCTGGGAAGCTTATTCCAGTGCCTGACCTCCCTTGCTGGGAAAAAACCCTGTTTCCCAATGTCCAGTCTAAACCTCCCCAGTCACAGCTTGAGGCTCTTGTTCTATCACTGCGTACCTGTGAGAAGAGACCAGCAGCAGCCTCTCCACAACCTCCTTTCAGGTAGCTGCAGACCTTTCAGACAGTCATAGAAACAAGCCCTGTGCAGTCCTGCTGCCTCTGTCTCTTTGTCCTCCCTTTCCCATAAAGTCTTCCTTCTTTGGCCAGTTTCAGCCAAATGTGACTGACTTGAGCAGGTAAAGGTCCCACAGTGCCACCCCACCCCCCAAAAGGGGCTACAGGAGAGGAACTTCTGACAACAGCCAGATAGAACAAGGGGGAATGGCCTCAAGCTGAGACTGGGGAGGTTTAGAGTGGACATTTTTTCCCAGCAAGAGTGGTCAGGGACTGGAATGAGCTGCCCAGGGAGGTGGTGGAGTCACCAACCCTGGAGGTGTTTAAGGGTGGTTTGGATGTGGTGCTTGGGGATATGGCTTAAGGTGAATCTTGTAGAGTAGGGTTCTAGGTTGGAGTTGGTGGTCCTGAGGGGCTTTGCCAGCTTGGATAGTCCTGTGTGATTCTGTGATAGGATAAGGGACAATGGTTTGAAACTGGAGCAGGGGAGATTTACATTGGACATCAGGAAGAAATTCTTTGTTGTGAGGTAGTGGTGAGAGACTGGAAGGGGTTGCCCAGAAGAGGTTGCCTCATCACTGGAAGTGTTTAAGACCAGGCTGGATGAGGCTTTGAGCAACCTGGGCTGATGGGAGGTGTCCATGCCCATGGCAGGGGGTTGGAACTGGATGGTCTTTAAGGTCCCTTCCAACTCAAACCATTCTGTGACACTGTGATTCTATGAAATCTCAGGCAGCTCAGAGGAGAATCATAGAATCATAAAATGGTAAGGCTGGAAGGGACCTCAAGGATCATCCAGTTCCCACCCCCTGCCATAGGCAGGGACACCTCCCACTAGTACAGGTCACTCAAGGCCTCATCCAACCTGGCCTTGAACACCTCCAGGGAGGTTGTGGAGCACAGAATCACCCAATGTGATCTTTGATCACATTGGGTGATTCTGTGCTCCACAACCTCCCTGGGCAACCTGTGCCAGTGTCTCACCACCCTCACTGCAAACAACTTCCTCCTAACATCCACTTTCAATCTCCCCTCTGCCAGTTCAAACCCATTGCCCTTTGTCCTGGCATTACAAGCCCTTGTCAATAGTCCCTCCCCAGCCTTCCTGTAGCCCTCTTCAGATACTGGAAGGCTACTCTAAGGTCTCCTGGAAGCCTTCTCTTCTCCAGGCTGCAGAGCCCCAACTCTCTCAGCCTGTCCTCACAGCAGAGCTGCTGCAGCCCTCTTGAGCATCTTGGTGGCCTCCTCTGGACCCGCTCCAACACTTCCATGTCCTTCCTGTGCTGGGGGCTCCAGAACAGAGACTCTCAACTCCACTGAGAAATGGGTTCAGTCCTTCTCAACCCCCAGATAATGCTCAGAGGAGATTCAGTTCTGCCAGGCACCAGCTGAGCCTGACCTTGCTGCCCACAGCAGGTGTCTGGAAAGCTCTGCTCCACCATGGCATGACCTGGGACATGGGAAGGCAAAGCTCAAGTCCAAGACTTGCTTCCTCCTGGCTTGGGTTTCGAGTTCTGGCCACAGTCAGTGCAACAAGGTCACATTTTCTGTTTTCTTAATACACTTCCAAGTGGGTAAAGAAAAAAAAAAAACCAGCATTTTCCTCCAGATGTTTGCACTGAGGAGCTTGAGCCAGCTCCAGTGCAGTGAGCAGAGGGGTGAGCTGCTCACCACTGCCAGGGCAGGGCTGGGTTTTGCCCACAGCACAGCACTGGGAGCCTCTTCTCCAGCATCCCCCTCCCCTCCTTCCACTCTTCCTCAGCAAGAAACTTGCAATGGCCACAAACACTTCCTTGAGCCTTTGTCAGAGCTCTCTGGAGCAGGGCAGTGTCCCACCAAGTCCCTGTACCCAGCTTTTCACCACACTTTCCTTTGCTTTTTTCCTCTCTTCACTGCCACCTTGCAGGTCTTCACCTATCTTTGCAGAAGGCTCTCAGTTCCTAATCATCCCTCCCAGCCTCTGCATTATCTGCAGCACACATCCATGCCAGAAAGGTCAGAGATAAGCAAAAGGTCCTTTTGTGCTCCTGTCTGGAGCCTGCAACTCCCTGCCTGGCTTTCTTAGAATCTAGCTGCCCTCCAAAAGAGAGGGAAGACAAACAACTGCACAGGGCCAGCACTGATAGTGCTTCAGGGAGCCCCTGGCACCATCTCCTAATGCCCAGGCAGAGGGAGAGGTTGGCCCAAGCTACTGGCAGGTTCATATCCCTACACACAGAGAAGACCAAGAGCAGTAAGGTGGAGGGAGGAGCTGATGGCACTGTCAGGGGTGGCTGTGCCATTGAAACTGCCAAGCAGGCAGGCAGCTTGCACAGGATGATGTGTGCAGGTGCAACAGGGTCCACTGGTGACCTGGCAAGAGGTTTGGGATGCATTGCAGTGGTGCACTTCCAACTGCTGCAAACTGCAGGCTGGCAGCAAAGCCTATGGGCAGGAGGAGCATTTAAAGAGGGAAAGATTCATGCTGGTGCTGAGAGGTAGCTCAGAGCCTCAGCTTTACCCCCACACAGCCCAAGATGAGGTCAGTGATGGGCAGAAGGGATGAGCCACTGTGCACAGAGACAGAGCCCTTGGTGGTTATCAGCTCTGGGCTGGAGAGGTGCAGTGAACTTATTGCTGAAGTGAGGGAAAACAACCTGCTGCTGGTCATCAGTGAAGGCTTAGAAGTGGTTTGGATGGTGGTGGACAGAGCAGGAAGATCCTACAGACCAAATCTCACCTCCCCAGGCCTCTGTGTTTTAAACTGTGCTTAACTGTTGCCACCACAGCTGCTCCAGTCCTGCTTGCAGCTCAGCCCAAGAACACCAGCATGAGAAAATCCTCTCTCTGCAGCTTACCAACCAGGGCTTGATGGCTTAGGTGACCACCCTGGGGTAGGTCCTCTGTAAGAACTGTGGTGAGTTCCTAGCTGCAAAGTGCTTGCTTGGATGATGGAGATTTCTCAAGCAGGCAGTGCAAGTGCTGCTGCTGCTTCTGGCTGGAGAAAACCTGTGGGATTCAGCTTCAGCTCATAGCTGGAACAGAACACAGATGTTACAGGGTCCTAGAATGGGTTGGGTTGGAAGGGACCTCCAAAGCTCAGCCAGTCCAACCCTCCTGCACTCAGCAGGGACATCCTCCACTACAGCAGGTTGCCCACAGCCCTGTCCAGCCTCACCTTGAATATCTCCAGGCATTGAGCCTCAACCACCTCCCTGTGCAACCTGTTGCAGTGTTCCAGCAGCCTCCTGGTGCAGAACTTGTTCCTCACATCCAGTCTCAATTTGCTCTGCTCACATTTCAAACCATTGCTCATCCTGTCCCTGCAGGCCTTTGCAAACAGTCCCTCTGCAGCCTTCTTGTAGCCCCTTCAGGTACAGGCAGGCTACTCTAAGGTCTCCCTGGAGCCTTCTCTTCTCCCTATCCCTCTCACCAAGAGTGGAGGTGAGGAGCATGGCTGCCTAAGAGAGCAGCTGCCCCACTCTGTGTTAACCCTCCTAGGGCTGAGGTTCTGCATAGCCCTGACAACAGCTGCACTCCACACACCATGCCTCAGTTTCCCCTTCTGAAACACTCTGAGGCTGATGGAAGGAAACATTCACAGAACTCAGCATTTTTGACAACTCCTGCATTTTTTTGGTGGCTTTCCTCCCTCCCCCCTCCTTTTTTTTTTTTTTAATTTCTTTCTTAAAATTCCTGACTGGGCATATAAATACCAGCTGCCCAAGGCTACAGAGCAGAAAGTCAAAGGCTTATGTCTTTGATTTATGAGGTCTCCATTCAGTTCAGTTTGCCTCCCCCTGTAGTTCCCATGGGAAAAGTTGCTCTTCACTTCCTATCCAAAAGAAAAGAAAAAAAAAAAATCTCTTCCATGGTATGGCTGAGAGCTGGGAGACAACCACCCTCACCCTGCCCTGGCTCATCACTGAGCCAGCTGAGCTGGACATGCTCAGCCTTTCTGCTGGGCTGCAGTTTGAGGAGGAAACAAAAGGTGCCAGGTGAATGGGAAGTGCAGAAGAGGACAGCAGCAGCTGTGCAAGTGGTGGCAAACATCCTACCTGCAGAGCTCCCCACCCCTCCAGCACAGGCTGTNGGTGGGAACTGGATGATCCTTGAGGTCTCTTCCAACCTTCCCATTCTATGATTCTATGAAACACTAAAACACCCAAGCCCAGGGCAGGACTGGGAGCTGGTTGTGGAAATCACCAAGTCCATGCCCTAATCTCTATGTGTGTGTGTCCCTCAACACTTCCCCAGTGGATCCTTTCTGCCTTGTTGTCTGTGCTCTGCTGGGAGCTGGGGCTCTTCCAGCACCATGCACTAACCTCCAGCATTAATATTTGCACTTCTAATTTTTTTTGGGGGGTGATTTCACAGCCTGCTGCCAGGGCAGCTCCCCCTCCTTCTCCTCCAGCCTTGCTCTCCTCTGCTGTATCCCTGTCCCCTGGCTACTGGGGTTGTTCTGAAGTGATGCCAAGTGCCAGCATGGATTGTTTCAGGGCAGAGATTATGATCTGGCTGCAAGAGAAGGGAGAACACATTCAGCCAAGTGTCAGCTGTTGCTGTGAGCACATCAACCAGGGACACCAGCAGCTAACAACATGCCCTGGAAACTCCTGCTTGGGTCAGGAGATTTACTCAGCTCTCTAATACCAGTTTGATGTCCATGGAAACAGGAGGTCTTTTATTGTTTGTTTTTTTTTTCCACTGCTTGAGATTCCATTTCATCCTAATTAGCAATAAACTGTGAACCAGAGGCTGTGCATTTCTGTGCTCTGGCAGGGGGCTTGGACTAGATAATCTTTTGAGATCCCTTCCAGCCCCTGACATTCTGTGATTTCCACTTCTGAACCTGAAAGAGCTCCTCTACTAATTGGGATTAGGAGATGCTGGAAGACAAAAGACCAAACTCCAACCTTTTGCAATCAGAACTCCCCAAAATCCTGAGTGATCCCTTCCCCTGATGTGAATAAATGAGTGCTCAGCCCCTGCACACCCAAGAGGAGGAAAGTTAACCTATGAGTGATGATGGCAGGGCTGCAGGGTAGCATTCCTGTGTGCCAGCAGCTGAGGCAGCAAGACACAAAAGGTTTAGACAGAGAGAGAGAGAGACACAGAGACAGAGCTGATGTTGGCCATCAGTTATACCCTTGAGACCTCATTGATTTCAAAGGGCTCCCATGTGCAGCACAAAGCAGCTCTCAGCCCATTCAGCCCCACAATATGCAAACTCATTTTTACCTGCCAAATATGTTAAACACAGGCACAAGGCTTTATTTACTTCCTGCCCAGCAAAAGCCAAGGAGAAAAATAGCTGCTCAGCAACGATCTCTGCTCACCTGCAGAAGCTGATGCTTGGATGCACAGCTGAAAGCTACAATGGAGCCCCAAACACAGACCAGTTTCTCCTCCCTGTCTCTTGCCACTTCTTGCACCTGCAACTCTGGTTCAGCCAAGCCCTTGAAGGCACAGCTAAGTGCCCCAAGACCATGGGGGCTGCTCTGCAACACGTGGATGGTGCTTTGAGCTAAACCTGCAAAAGCACTGCTGTGGGGTGGAGACAGCATCCTGAGAGCAGAGGTGGTGCTGGCAGCCCTCAGCCACCAAAGAAGTCTGCTGCTCTTAGGCCCACTCTGCATCCTGCCTTTAACCCTTCAGTTTGGCAAGCTGACAGTTTCAAAGAGCTCTGACAGTTGCATCAGAGCTGCAAAACAACTGCAAGTGAGGCACAAAACCAGGGTGGCACAAGAGCTTTGAAGAGAGACAGCAGCATGACCATTACACAACCCACCCCAGCAGCAGTTTCCCTCCACACAGCCATCACCACCTCCAGATTTTTCCAGCTCTGGTGCTGCCACCACTGCTCTCAGGAGCTCTCTGTTTGGGTGTTAGCAGCCTGAGAGCCCTCTCTGCTAACTGCATGCTCACTCTGATGGCATTTGGGGCACCACAAGCAGCCTCAGGATCCCACCCTTCCCTGCATCAACCCAGGGTGAGTGACCCCCACCAGGCTGCTTTCTGCTGTGCAAGAAAACTGCAGAGAGTTTCTGGTTGAAGATGAGAAGTGTCACCTCCCCAGCTGAAGAATCTGGGGAAATCTCCACAAAATTTGAGCTTTTCTGGGGTATTTCCAATGGAGAGGTTGATCCAGGCTTTGATTGTCAATGAAATTAAATGCAGCAGACAAAAGAAGGGCAGGCCTCCCATCTCTATTTATTTTCTGGCCAGACATCTAAACAGGGCTGGTTTGAAAGGTACTTTCCACAAGGCTTGAGTCCATCAGTGCTTGCCCAGGCCCAGCTCTGCCATGAAACATGTGCAGCTAGAAACCTGACCTGGCCTGAGGAGCACAAGTCCCTGAATCCTTGAGTGCAGGACAGTTTTCAAGTGGAGATAGTGGCAAGAGAAAGTTCCAGGCACGTAGGGAAAGGACTAAGATGAACTGTGCAGGTAGCTCCTGGCTTAGAGCAGGAGGATTTATGTGGGTCTGTATGAGTCACAGAGTGATAGAAGGGGAAGGGACCTCTGGAAATCATCCAGTCCAACACCCTTGGTCAGATCAGGATCATCCAGGACAGGGCACACAGGAACACATCCAGGTGGGGGCTTGAAAGTCTCTAGAGAAGGAGACTCCACAACCTCTCTGGGCAGCCTGCTCCAGGCCTCCAACCACCTTCACAGAAGTTTTTCCTCAGGCTGAGGTGAGGAGAAGTGAAGTGCCACATTGAAGGGAAGGACATGAGGTGACAGATGTGCTCCACTCACCTGCCTTGTGCCAGCAAAATGCCTCCCTGGGACAAAATGATCTTTGAGGTCCCTTCCAACCTAAACCATCCCATGATTCTATGACAAGACTGTCCTGGCTGTAGGAGGAAAGGCAGGATGGAGCCATCCATACAAGGATGTGCTGCTCTTTACTTCTCAAGGTGGTGATGCAGGGAGTGTTGGGCTACAAGCCCCTAACAGAGCTGATTTGGGGCCTCATCTGATGCTGGGGTTCAGGTCTCAGCACCTGGGGCACTACAAAGCAGAGGCAGAGTTATTTTGCTGCTTTGACACAGGCCACCAGCCATGGGCAGCTGAAGCCTGCACACAAGCCAGAGGAGCTGCTGCAACCAGCAGCAGGCTGCAGATGCAGCATGCCTGGTCCATGGTCTGCTGCAAAGAAAACAACCAGGAGCCTTCCTCCCCAAACTCTGAGGCTGGTCCTTACCCTTCATCTCCTGTTTGCCCAGGCTGTGGTTCTTGCATGGCCAGGAGGCTGGTTACAAGGGCAGGAGGCAGCACTCCTGCACCAGCCTGCCTGCACCACCTCTGACTTCTGCTCTCACATAGGAAGTTGATAAAAACCTCACTTGGCTGCAAAAAGAACAAAACAAAAACAAAACAAAAAAGAAACACACACTCACACACACAAAAAAAAACACCCAAAAAACAAACAAAAAATCCCAACCCAACACCCCAAAAATCAGATTTCAAAACCACTGTCAGAGAGGCTCCCAAGCCTGGCAGCAGTCCTGGCATTAACCCTTTGCAGAAGGGCAGAGCTCATCCCAGCAGCAGCCAAGCCAAGGAGCACCTGGGGCTGACACCAGATACCCTGCTCCTGCCTTGTCCAAGTCTTTGGGGCCTTTTCTGTAGTGTGTCCCCCCCCTCCCCTCAAGCTGTTGCTTACATTCTTCTGTAAGGTTGCTTTTATCTTGGGCCCTATCACATGTCAGAGCTGCTTTCATCGATAACCAGGCTGGGGGGGTGGTGATGGGGTGGAGGGGAGGGAGGAAAGGGGAGGGGGAGGAAAAGCTGCTGTCTCGGTTACCCTCCTGCCCCACTGCAAGAGATGAGCAGAGAGGGGAAGGAAACCCAGTGCCAGGCTGGAGGGCACAACCCAGCACCCTCCCAGCAACACTCTTGGCTCCTGCTGGGGAGATCCAGCTCCTTCTTGCTGGGTATGGACTTCCCAGTTCTGAGTTCCAGTCCCCACATCCTGATCCCAAGGGACTCGTCCAATCCTGCCTCCAGTTCTGCTGTCCTCAGCAGAAGAAGGTCACACAACTGCTGGAGTGAGGCCAGAGGAGGCCACAAAGATGAGCCAAGGGCTGGAGCAGCTCTGCTGTGAGGACAGACTGAGGGAGCTGGGGATGTGCAGCCTGGAGAGGAGAAGGCTCCAGGGGGACCTTAGAGNNNGGAAAAGCCTCCTGTGTCAAAGGAAGCCACATTGGGGAGGGCAGTGAGGTGAAGGCTCCATAGTGACCTAAAGGAAAGGGCTGCCAGCCCAGCCTGGGTGAGGGAGGCAGGGCTGAGGGCAGCTGTGCACAGAGCAACAGATCCATGCTCAAGAAACCACTGAAGAGCCAGGACACCCCAGAGCACTGACAGCTCAGGTATGTCCTGGGGATCAACACTGCCATGGCTCTTTGTAGGAAACAGATTTGGCCTGGAGGCTTCAGTTTGGCAAGTCACAATTTCAGCATCTTTCCCACTTGTAATGGAAAATGCCACTTGAAAAGGGCAGATTTCAGCTTTTTGCCCATTTCCTTTGCTGCCCCAGCCTGAAAAGATGCTGCTCAGCCTAATACTGAGGGTACAGCAAAGAGAACTGCAGCAGCCAGCACATGAGGACCATCAGCTCATGGCTGAGCTACTCCTGCTGCTTGAGCAGGCAATTCCTTAACACAGTCAGGGAGCAATCTGCTCTCAGGGGAAGAGATGTCCTGGGGTCTGGGAGGCAGCTGAGGGCATCAGATGTGTGAGTGTTGAGACATAAGACAGCAGATTCCTTCCAGTGCTCAGACACTGGCACAGGTTGCCCAGGGAGGCTGTGGCTGCCCTCTCCCTGGAGGTGTTCAAGACCAGGTTGGATGAGGCCTTGAGCAACCTGTGCTGGTGGGAGGTGTCCCTGCCTATGGCAGGGGGGCTGGGACTGGATGAGCTCTAAGCTCCTTCTAACCCAAACCATCCTATGAATCTATTTGAGGGAGTTGAAGCTGTTCAGTCTGGAGAGGAGAAGGATCCCAGGTGACCTTCTTGTGGCTTTTCAGTATCTTAAGGGGGCTACAAGAAAGCTGGGGAGGGACTTTTCAGGATGTCAGGTAGTGATAGGACTGGGGGGAGTGGAACAGAGCTAGAAATGGGTAGATTTGGACTGGATGAGAGTGGTGAGAGCCTGGAAGGGATTGCCCAGGGAGGTGGTGGAAGCCTCATCCCTGGAGGTGTTTAAGGCCAGGCTGGATGAGGCTGTGGCCAGCCTGATCTAGTGTGAGGTGTCCCTGCCCATGGCAGGGGGGTTGGAACTAGATGATCCTTGTGGTCCCTTCCAACCCTGCCTGATTCTATGACTCTATGATTAAATATCCCTTTGGAAGTGGCACAAACCCTCCCTGCCAGCCTTGGTCCCATCATGTTTCCAATCCACACAGATGTAAGTTGCAGAAAACCTTTGCAAAAGGTCCCAACCTCCTGAATTTCCACCCAGGCAGGATCTGGGCACCTCACTTCCCCACCCCCCTGTGCCCTCCCTCACTACCCAGATGTGGATTTCCTGAGCCTCCCCCATGAGCAGCCTGAGCCAAACCAGGGCACCCTGGCAGTGCCAAGCAGGTGCTCTCTGCTGCTCACCCCTTTCCCCTCCTTCCTCTCCAGTCTCTGATTAAATCAAACCTGTTTAACCGCCACAGCCAGATGTGGGGACCCCCTTCATTTGTTATAGGCACACAAAAAGAGGAAAGGAAACAAAATGACCTGGGGTGACAGTTGTCTGCACGTGGAGCAGAGCCTGCAGCCCTCCTTCATACCCTAAAGCCACAAAACTTTTGTTTGGGCCGTGGGAACTCAGTTTGGCAAACCTCCAGAGACCCTAAAATAGANCTACTAACCACAGCCCTTTTAATACACCCCAGAATGGCATTGGTCCTACTGGCCACAAGAGAACATTGCTGGCTCGTGGTCAACCTCCCATTCACTAGGATCCCCAGATCCCTTTCCCCTTTGGTTCCTCATAAGTGGGGAAACTCCAGTTCAGCAAAACCCAGTAGAACCTATAGAGCTGACTACAATATACTGTCAACATTGATATTTCCTCTCCACTTCTATGGAAAAGTAAGCTATCTCAACAGACACAGTGATCAGTGTCAGAGCATCTTGAGAATCATAGAATCATAGAATGGTAAGGTTGGAAGGAGACCTCAAGGATCATCTAGTTCCAACCCCCTGCCATAGGCAGGGACACCTCCCACTAGCACAGGTCACTCAAGGCCTCCTCCAACCTGGCCTTGAACAGAGGGAGCAGCCACAACCTCCCTGGGCAACCTGTGCCAGTGCCTCATCACCCTCACTGCATGATGGAGGTCTTCACAGATAAACCTAAGGGCACAATGTTAGGCTCAGGGGAAAACTTTGTCCAGCAAACATGGTCCAGGGTCAACAGTTTCTAGCCAGAAACATTTTCTTCACTCTTTTTCCTCTTCAACACTTCATGTCCTGTGTGATCTGCTCTGGCTGATCCTGCTCTGGCTTTGGTGTGGGGGGGGGGTTGGACTAGATGATCTTTGGAGGTCTCTTCCAGCCCCTGACATTGATTCTGTGATTTCCTAGGACAAAGAATACTTGGGGATTTCCCAGCCCACCATGCTTAGGTGGGACCACCAAGCAGAGCAAGGCTCCAAGTCCTTAGGAGCTGCACAACAGAGTTGCTTAAACAAGCAGAGCCAAGGCTCACAGCTAAGAGAGGCTGAGAAGAAAACTTCAGACTTAGAGAGGAAGAGCCTGAGACATGAGGGAGGAGGAAGGAAGGGAGCTGATATCCATCCTCATGCCCAGAGTGGGGAGGTGAACAGGCAGCAGCAGCAGCCAAGCCTATCGTTGCCTGCCAGCTGCTGTGGATCCGCAGGGGCAGGCGGTGGGTCCCAGCCCGCTGAGGACAGGGCTGACATCTCCAGGGAGCTTTATCAGCAGCTGTTTTGTCTTTCTTTCTGTCTTGCTCCAGACTCTTGATTTCCAAAAAGGGTGGGAGATGGCCCAGAATCAGCAACACATCCTGAACAGCTGCTGCCTCCCTCTATCTCTGCCTCACTGCTGCTTCTGAAGCCCCCCACCCCCATACCTCAGAGATGCAAACTGCTCTGCCTGAGTGACACTACACCATCAGCCTGATGGGACTCACTTTGGGGTTCCCACTAGGTCAAGACTTCCACAGACTAACAGCCTTTGAGTCAGGCTCCTGTGGAAAGAGCCATCTGGGGGCAAGTTTGCCCAGCTCAGGCTTCTTGCATGAGATGATCTGCAGGAATTACTCCTGCTGGTCCAAGATGCTGCCTGCCAGGGAGCATCACACAGAATCACAGAACCTTAGAGGTTAGAAGGGACCTCCAGAGGTAATCCAGTCCAACCTCCCCCTGCCAAAGCAGGATCCCCCAGGGTAGTTCACACAGGAATGCATCCAGGAGGGTTTGGAAAGTCTCCAGAGAAGGAGCCTCCACAACCTCTCTGGGCAGCCTGCTCCAGGGCTCTGCCACCCTCACTGGAAAGAAGTTTCTCCCTCACGTTGAGGTGAAACCTTCTCAGCTCCAGTTTGTAGCCCTTGCTCCTTGTCTCATTGCTGCTGACCACAAAAGAGAAAGAAGGTGGACAGCTTCATCCTGCTGTGGCAGAGGAGCTACCCACAGCCTGTTCTGGAGACCACACCTCCCCTCCCCCACCTCGACCTCATCCCTAGGCCTGTGCATGAAGGAGCAGGATTCCTTCCCCCACCCCTACCCTGAGAAGACAGCACCCACAGAGTGGTTTCCTGAAACGACAGCAGCAAGAACCCCAGATGTGGTGAGTGGCCTCTTGCAAGCAGAGAGTTGCTGCTGCTCCTGCTCTGGGCTAAGGCTGTCACCCTGCGGGGCCAGCAGCAACACCTCACCCTCTGCAAGGCACATGTGAGGTGCCTCTGGCTGGGAACAGAGCTGGCTTCATCTGGGCAAGCTGTTAGCCACAGAGGGCAGGGTGCACAAAGCAGGCAGGAGAGCTTGGCCCAGCCTAGCTGCCATGCTGCCATCTGCTTTGCAGCAGAGATGGTGCCTACCTTGCTGTGCAGTGTCTCCTCAGACAGAGGGGCAGTGCTCCCCTGCTCACTGAGTCACTGATGAGGCAGGACAAGCTGCCCAGAGATCTGCAAGAGTTCTCAGCAGCAGAGAGCCTGGAGGTGTGGGTTTGCATGCTTGGGGGATTAGACATGGCACTGACTCAGAGTCTGTGAGCTGGTGGGATGGGAAGGAGCAGCTTTTACATCACCTAAACCGTGTTGAAATCAAAAAGCACAGCAAACATCAATCCCCCCAGAGCTGCTCCAAGCAGGAAAGATATTCTGACATTCCAGTCTGGGGGGTCCTGGGACCTGCCTTGCTGTTGCAGGCTTGTCAATAAGGAGCAAAACTTAGAATCATAGAATGGTAAGGTTGGAAGGGAACTCAAGGATCATCTAGTTCCAACCCCCTGCCATAGGCAGGGACAAAAACTTGGGTAGGGGTGGGGGAGTGGCAGGGGAGGAGAACAAGAGACTCTTTGAGGTCTAATTCCAGTAGGGACACTGCCATGGAACGTAGCCTTGGGATGGATATCAGCTCCCACTGCCTGCCTGGGAACTGGCAGAAACACCTCAGTGCTGTGTCTAGCTCAGCAGCCTGCAGATGAGCACAGCATTATCTTGTCAGTCTGGCTTTGGAGCCATGACAGTTCCGGGAGCACACTGCACCCCTGACACATCCCCGTCCCGAGGGATGCAGGCACATCCCCTTCCCGAAGGATGCAGGCACAACCCCTTCCCGAGGGATGCAGGCACAACCCTTTCCCGAGGGATGCAGGCACAACCCCGTCCCGAGGGATGCAGGCACAACCC
>WBNM01022244.1:0-14926 GCA_013399055.1 Ramphastos sulfuratus | reverse complement strand
GCTTTCCTGACCTGAGCTCTGGCTGCACAAACAGTATCTTTGTACTTGTCCCATGTCCCATGTCCTTGCTTTCACTCTCTATAAGCTTTCTTCTTGCATCTAAGTGTATCCAGTAGCTCACTATTCATCCATGCAGGCCTCCTGGCGTTCTTACCTGCCTTCCTCTTTTCTGGGATGCATTGTTCCTGAGCCTGGAGGAGGTGATCCTTGAGCAAAGACCGGTTTTCCTGGGCCCCCCTTCCTTCCAGGGTTATTTCCCATGGCACCCTGCCAAGGAGATCCCTGAAGAGGCTGAAATCTGCTCTTCTGAAGTCCAGAGATGTGACTTTGCTATGCACCATCCTTGATGCCCTGAGGATCCTAAACTCTACCATTTCATGGTCACTGCAGCCAAGGCAACCCTTCAGCTTCACTTCACTCACCAGCCCTTCCTTGTTGGTGAGGACTAGGTCTAGCATGGCACCTTTTCTTGTAAGTTCCTCTACCATTTGCATTATATATATATATATAAATTATTATTATTTTCAAAAAGAATTCCATAATCCAGCCTGCTGAGAAATTTATCAGTGTCCATTTGTGTTTGTTTAATACAACCTCACACTAAAAATAAGTGGACTCTGGTTTTCACAAGACCAGCTTGTCCTGTATGTGTTTGGCTTTGTAGATGCAGTCATTAATCTTAGAAAGAGATTTAACATTACATAGTTAATTTCTTGGTGTCATGGACTGATTTCTGATGTTTCAACCTTAACTACTTTTTTCCTCAAACAATTTTAGACCAAACCACCTTATTTTATGTACTGGGATTATGAAGGTTATCATGGGAGAACCAGGTGCCCAAATCTCACTGAAATTAAGCCTCCCTTGCAGTCTCATGAAAATCTCAGCAGTCACCAGCAGACACTCAGTGATCACAGTGATGAGGTGTGGGATTTTAAATCTGAGCAGAATAGTAAGAATTTGGACATCAAGCTATGTAGCAACAATAGAGATCTGAATGTTATCCTGTCTTTCAGTCTTCAGTGTATTACAAATTTATTCAAACATTCCCTTCCCTTAAGTGCTTTTCCTTTGTTTTCAGAAACTAAGCACAGATCTACCCTGGATTCTGCCAGCACAGCTATTTCAGTCAGGAGTGTGAAGGCAAAGCTGTGGTGACAGAAGAGCAAGCAAGCCACTTGTTCTGGCACTGAGGCCCCTGGCATCTTGCGTGAGCACATTATGAGGGTAACAAATGCTCAGGAAGCAACACACTTGCACAGAGCTCAATCAGCCTGACAGAAACACTTTCTGCAGAGATGGTTGCTGGTGTATTAGCACAACTCCTAAGTGCATCTCTGTAAGTCTGCATGGTAAGCATAGCTCTTGGTGTCACTTCTGTATTCTGAAGCTCTTGTTGTTTACCTCACAGGTAGCAGTTAATTCTAGGACTTCTCTTGAGGGAAACAAGAAAATTCCCTCCTATGCAAAATCCAGAGTTGTTTTGGTGGTGAACTAAATCACTCTGTGTGAGCACTTCTTTACTAGATAATATGGAAAAAACTATGTCAGGTTTTGTCCTCTCTCCTATTCACAGTCCTCCAATACTATCCTAGAAGACTCTACACTCAAATATTGAATGTTTTCTCATGAAAGTGTCCTGCGTTTCTTACTCAAAAACCCACACACAAACCCCTCCAAGACATGATAAAACACCTCCCAGCCTGACCTTGCTTGAACAGCAGTTTGGACTAGATGATCTCAAGAAGCTCCTTCCAGCCTCAGCTATTCTTTGATTCTGTGGTGCTCTTGTCCTACCTAGACAGAAATGTACGTGTATCAGGCCAATAATACCAAAACTACTGTTCTCTGCAATATACTCTGCAAATGTACTCTGTAATGTACTCTGCAATATTTTTGCTAATGAGGACAGGATGGATTCAAAGGCAATATAAGCATTGGATGTGGAGTGATACCAGCTCTCTTTGACTTCAGGAGATGTGCAGAGACATTTACCTCCCATTTCTCTCTGTGATGATCCTCAAGCTATGACAGCTTGTCACTAGTAATTTATACTTTTAAAAGGCAAAGTTTCCAGATGCTGAGGATGTTGGTTAACTTCTGTACTGCTCTTTCAGTCCTACTAGGAAACTGCTATTGGCCTCAGTGTTGAGTATTCACATCATACAATGTTGGATCTGCCCTTTAAACTGTATTGAAAATTTGCCCACAGGTGAATAATTTCCCATAGCTAAATAAATAAGAGGGTTTGGAGTGTATGTGGATGCAGTCTTCAATGTGCCACAGGGCTATTCTGTTGCATCAGGAAACCAAGGGAACCACAGGACAATTGCTGTCTTGAATGAGTTTCATTTTATGTTGCTCTACTAGAGTCCTTGATTCCATGGGAAAATCAGTCCCATTGCCTTGTGACAGGTATGCAATGCAATAGTTTTGTTCACACAAGTGGAGCTATGGGCTTCCCTTGTTTGGCAGACTAGTGTAATACTTTCTGGTCTACACCAAGCTGCTGAATACCGAGTAACTGATCCACCATAGTTTCACTTGGAGTCAGTGAGCTGGATCCTACATTAAACCTGGCAAACCAACAGATCATATTTAAGAAGCTAGAAATCCTGTTGCTGGGTCAAATTCTTCAAAAGAAGCTACATGTTTGGCTTTCAGCCATTCCCTCAAGTGCATTATTCAAGCAATGGGAATATTTTTAGCTTAGAAGATACATGATCATAAACATTTTGACAGTAAGAAGCAAGTATTATTCAGAAATGTCTTTGACTACATTGGAATTCTCCATATTTATATTTTCCAGGCTGCCTTGTTTCTCTTGAAAGGTGTATGTGTACCATAGAACATGTCTCCTTAAAAGGTGTGCTCCTGAGGGTCTCTAATTCCTCTCCTTCATTCTGTTGTAAGGTACCTGTTCAGTAAGTCAACTATATGTTTTTTTTTCCACAATTCTTGTACTTTATTGTACACATTTTCAACATTCACTAAAATCCGATTGTCATGACCGGTAAACCACAATTCTCTTTTGAGTATGGTATTTATATTCAGCTCATTAAAACAGATTAGTCTGACAAAGTTGTAAATTCATCTGCTTCCAGCGTGTTTGGGAATGTGAGCTACAGGAATTCACCAGCACTCACATGCTGGTTTTCAACTAATGAATAGCCCTAAAGACAAGGCTGCTGGTGAAATTGACAGCTGGATTTGAGCTTTTCACAGGTCTTATAAAATAGCCAGCTTGGTAAAAATAAATAAAAAGATTTTAAAAAAATAAAAAGGTTGCAAGACCTTGTAAATAGTCCCTCCCCAGCCTTCCTGTAGGCTCCCTTCAGATACTGGTAGGCTACTATAAGATCTCCTCAAAGCCTTCTCTTCTCTAGGCTGAAAAGCCCCATACCTTATAGCCTAGAGAAGAGAAGGCTACAAGGAGATCAGCTTGACCTAAAAATCTGGTGCACCGTTACTATAGTATGAAGAGTTATGGCCACACTGAACACCCAAATCAAATTTCGAATCCAGAAGACACATTTTCATGCTATTGAGCCAGATCTTGGCAATAAGAATTGAGGGTTTTGTTTTGTTTTCTAGATTTGAACTAAAAAGCTCTGCATATTTGAATTACTGGGTGTTTTCATATGGTTTCTCTATTTAGTGCTCTTTCTGAGAAATTAAATGGCTTCATCTGCACAGTGAATTACTTGTCTGGAAGAGAATTCAAGGTGTGTATCTCAATGTGGTGATGAACATATCATCTAAACATCTGGTGTAAGCATCTGAAAAGGAGTATGCCTTGACTATGGTAACATTGAGTGTTATAATTAGCACGTGTTAATTTTTGTAGTTGTATAGGCAACAAAATCTTACAGGCAACAAAGCAAACTGTCATACAGTTTTTCTGCATATATTCTACTGGTAAATGCCCTTTGCATATGATACTTCCAAATGATTTAGTAAGAATATAATTCCTTCTCCATTTTGCTCTTCTGAGAGAGACTCCTTCCTGTCCTTCCTTCACAGAAGATTATATAGCATGCTTCAATTTAAAAGCCACTGCTTAGGTTTTTTTTTGGTTGGTGATTTTGTTTGTTTGTTTGCTTTGTCTTTGGCTAAAGAAGAAATAGAAATTTGCTTTGCTGAAATAATTTCTTTGTGCGCGCTTCTGTATATGTCATTGTGAAAGGAGCAAGAATATGCACAGAATGACAGAAAATATCTGGGATTCAAGCTTTCCTTTTTGTTTTTCTCTGAGATTTTTTAGGTATATTCAAAGCAGGACTACTGGATATGTATTTTAGAGTGACTAAATTTAACACAATCCAGAGCAGAAGAACCCCTAGGTGATCTGCTTTTTATAAAATACATAAATAGCTTTTGAGAATTAGTTGTAGAAGCAATGCCTTACTCTTCTGTTTCCTTTATGTAACAACATTGTGGTCCTGAGGGATGACAAGAAAAAATGGTTTTGTTTAACAGGGCTTGAATTTTAGTGGTTTTAAATCTATAATTTTGTGACAGACTGGCACAGCACTTTTTTCTCTTTGTGATTTATGTCCAAGACAACAAGAAAAAGTGTAGCATCCCTGTTGATTCTATAGAGTTTTCCTTGGTTGTTTGTGTTTTGCTGTTTGTTCTCTGTACTCTCCTCCCATAAATAATTGGTACTGTAACATTTCCATATTGAAATCTTCAGTAATGTGAGTGATCAAATTCTAGTCTGGAATAAAACCCTCTATATATTGCTGCTGGATCTATATATCTATGGATCTATATTGCTGCTGATACGAATCTCATGACCCCACAGAAACACTGCAAAACAACCCATCCAGTATAAAGAGCTTACAAGACAAGCACTTTATGCAAGAAGCAGTGATTCAATTCTTACAGAACCTGAACTTGCAGTGGAGTAGTATTTCACTTGAAGTGAAGCAGTAATTTGACCATACCACTACAATTTCTATACACATCTATTTTACATTAGTACAATGTTTCAGTAACGCAGAATACATTTAGTGTACTATTGTTAATTTTATTTCACAAGCCAAGGAAGTATTTAGCCTCAGAGGAGGGAGAAGATGGTGTAAACCTATTAATTCATTATAACATTGTTGATGGAAGTGAGCTTGCACTTACACAGTAAACTGCAGCTACAAAGGCAAGTGATGTCATGCTGGGGAACTTTGAAAGTAATGAGAACAGAGGAGCAGAATCTTCAAAAACCAGCAATACAAGTGTCAATAAACTGGTCTGCAATTACTTCATTTACATTATATTTTAAAAAATATTTTAATTTTTAATTATTTCTCATTTTATTTTAGTGTTTGGTAATCCTTTTGTACTAAACACTGTTGAGACACTGAAAACCAGGCAGGCAGTGTTTCAAAGAAAGTAAAATACATATTCCATTACTTTTTCTTTTTATTTTTTTTCCCAGTAAGTGTGTCAAATAACCAGATACTATTTTTTATTGCTTTAGTAAGCATTCAACATATCCCTGTGTACAGGATGTTGTGTTGTTTATAGGTATAATGTTATTAGATTTTAGTGAAATATTAGGTACAAGTAAGGGGTGCAGGGACCCTCATTTGATATATAAATCCCAGGAATCACTTTTTTAATGGTTTTATATATAAAGAATCCAAGCAAACCTCAACATAACCTCCAGAAAGAAAACTCTTATTGTTATGTTTCATCATTGAGAAATGTTTATGTGTCCCTTAAGATTTCACTCAGATGTTTAAATAATTTGTGTAACCTTTTGGTCATGTAATTCATTTGATTTATCTGAAATGATTGTAGAAAAGAAATTTCATCAGCTCTGCTTTGTTCGAGAGTTTTCTCATAAAGCAATGCAAACATTTATGTTAGAGAAAAAAAAATTGTAGCAGCCCCTCCAAAAGATAGATAAATTGTGAATTTTCTCCTAATTTCATCCATACTATGTGCTTGTCCTAGATGTTTCATATAACTTGACCAGAAATGACGGAATACAGCTTTCCCTGCAAAAAAGCACTCCACTTTTTAAAGTGGAGCAAATTTACCACAGCACCTGCATGGATGCAGAAGGAGGTCACAGGGAGCCTCCTTTGGGAAACTGCGTATCACAGACAGGCACACATGAATCCATGTTCTCTCTGAAGTATAGAGTCTGCTTTTTGCATCTAAAGTTCAAAGGTAAGCCTCTTCGCTCTGCATTAAAAGTAACTGCATCAGCATCAATATGCAACACTAACATACATCTGTATTACAGTTTAAGTAGTGTCAGTAGTATCATATGCTATGTACTAATCCAACATTACAACTTTCTTATTCAGCCTTGCCAAAAACACATTCTGAAATGTTTCCTGTCCTTGTGCTTGCACTGGAGCATCTGGTTATATTTTGGATACCGCGCTGGTTCTCGTACTTCCTAAAGGCATCTGTTCGTCTTTCTCGGTAAGCATGCAGAAAGCATTCATGAATGAAACTATGCAGGTATGTAACTATGGAGGCTGCCAAAAGCTAATCTTCTCTGTCCTCAGTCAGCCCCTCAGGTGAGGTTTTTAGGATGTGTTGACTTCTGTGGTAGAACAGAAGGAAGTAAATAAAGGACTACTCAGTACTAACGAAAGACCTTAAATGTGTTAGAGAGACATCCTACAAATAGCAGACCTGAACTGTGCCCCTTCTTGTTAAACCATTGCAGTTTGCACAGCTCATACCTCTTTGCATTTCAGGTGAATAGAGCACACACAAACCAGGGCTGGTCTTTTTTTTTTTTTCTTTTTTTTTTTTTCTTTTTTTTCAAAATCTTCAAAATACCTAAGAAAAATAAGGACATTGTTGAAATAAAGGAATTTGGATATGATTATTTTCAAAACCTAGTACAAAAGAGAAGTAATCTCAATGAAGTTAGAGGAGTTATTCTGATATAAAATAAGTGTGAATGAGACTGAAGGCAGAACAGTCCAATTATTTTTCTTATTCTTGTAGTAATAAAAGCTCATGACTGCTCATTATACTTTGAATAAAGACATTTGTAGGGAATTTCTTAGTGAAAAACAGGTGCTTTAATTTAGATCTATCCTATGCAAACAGTTTCTGCTAAAGTTTCTGGAGGACTCACAACTGAAAGGATTAATTCTAGCAATAACATATTTATGTACCTGGCAATAATGATCATTCTGGATCAAGAGGTTATGAGGATTAACAGGACAGCTTCTTCAAAAGATGCAAGCACAGTTTAGTTATGGTAAATCACAGAATCACAGAAACATCCAGGTTGGAAAAGACCCTCAGGATCACCAAGTCCAACCTCTACCCCTACTCTGCAAGATTCACCTTAAACCATATCCCTAAGCACCACATCCAAATGACCTTTAAACACATCCAGGGTGGATGACTCAACCACCTCCCTGGGCAGATCATTCCAGTCCCTGACCACTGTCAAAAACTTTTTCCTAATATCCAATCTAAACCTATCCAGCCTCATCTTGAGGCCATTCCTCCTTGTTCTGTCTCCAATTACCTGAGAGAAGAGACCAGCAGCAGCCTCTACTCAACATCCGTTCAGGTAGTTGTAGACAGCAATGAGGTCTCCCCTCAGCCTTCTCTTCCTCAAACTAACCATCCCCAGCTCCATCAGTCACTCTTCATAAGATTTATTCTCTAGGTCCTTCCCCATCATTGTTGCCCTCCTCCAGACCTGCTCCAGCACCTCCGCATCTCTCTTGTTTTGGGGTGCCCAAAACTGAACATAATACTCAAGGTGTGGCCCCACCAAAGCCGAGTCCAAGGGGACAATCACCTCCCTACTCCTGCTGATCACAGCATTGTTAATACAAGCCAGGATGCCATTGGCCTTCTTGGCCTCCTGGGCACACTGCTGCCTCATATTCAGCTGCCTGTGTCTATTACTACCCCAGATCCCTTTCTGCCAGGCAGCTCTCCAGCCACACTGCCCCAAGCCTGTAGCATTGCTTGAAGTTGTTGTGACCTAAGTGCAGGAACTGGCATTTGGTCTTGTTGAAGCTCATCCCATTAATGTTGGCTCATTGATCTAGCCNCACTTCCCCATTTATTGTGACGTCCTCATTCTGATTCCCCTCCCTGACTCCTACTTCATGAGGGTGGGTGCCCAGGGCACTGCTGGATCCAGTGCTAAAGAACAAAGCAAAGCAGGCATTGAGCACCTCAGCCTTCTCCTCATCCTTAGTCACTAGGTTTCCCTCTGCATTCAATAGGGGATGGAGATTTGTCTCTAGTCCTCCTTTTGCTGTTAATGAATTTTTAGAAGCATTTTTAATTATTTTTAGCAACTGTAGTGAGATTAAGCTCTAGCTGTGCTTTGGCTCTCCTCATTTTCTCCCTACATAGTTTCACTACATCTTTGTAGTCCTCACGAGAGACCTGTCCCCTCTTCCAAAGATCATAGACCCTCCTTTTGTTCTTGAGGTCCAGCCAAAGGTCCCTGTTTAGCCAAACTGCAGAGATCTCCACAGATCTGTGACAAACAAACTATTTTACCTTTTTTTAAGATGAATCATTATGGCTGAGGGAGAGTATTAGGTTATGGTACTAATCTTGAATATTGCTTCTGAATTTATTTCAACACATAAGCATATATTTTCACCTTGGAAATCTATCCAACTGGGTGTTGTTTCCATTTCCTACCCATACTGTTGAAAGACTTTCTTTTAGCACAGTCTTCCTTTAGTGGCTCTGCATTTACTAGAGACTTTCTGTTCTCATGTAGGACACAGAAACAGTGAAAACTGTCCTACAAACAGAGCACCTCAATTCTCCAGTTATGCTGTAAGAGGAAATAACTCCCCTGGTTGTGCACAGCTGGTAAAAATAGAGTAAATCTCGATATGTGCTTATTTTGATTGGACAGTGCAAAATGCCATATAGTTTCAGTATTTAGGAGAGAGAAGTGATCTGATTACTTCATTTAAGCTCTTTTTAGAGAAAGACAGTAGATAGCTGTCCCTTGGTCAGCTCAGCTTTTTCTTCTTGTTAACTGAATTGCCTGTGCAGATCTTTTGAAAACGAAGCCTGCTAGTTAAAGTAGGAGTTCAAACTGGATTCATCTTTGATGCATCTGTTTCGTGGTAAGTGTTTTGATGAGTGGGAACGGGAAATGTTAACACTTTGTAAGATGATTTGCTATGTGAGAAAACTGCACTTCACAGCAAGATAAATAGCAACCCATCCAACTTTTCAACTGCCAAGAAGTCTCCCAATAGCCTGGAGAGCAGAGTGGGTAGGTTGAATTCCAGTGTCCCTAAAAATGATACAGAAGAGCTGACAATTTATCATAATTCTTATAGATACCAAAGATTTCATCCATGGCCAAAATGCTTTCAAGAATGAAGTGGTGATAGTTATCTCTTAGAAGCACCTGTCAAAGACATAGAAGTCTGTTTATCCCTTACTACATTTTAGAAACGTCTTGAATTGTCGTGTTCCACCTGTTCTCACACCACAATGCTTTTCACTAATCAAAAACCATCAGATTTGTAGCCTCCAGGCACAATCAAGGTGTCAAACAGAATTTGATTTTTACCTCTGTAAATTCCCCTGAAGTGCAGATGACTGACTTGGCAGCAGTATTCCACACAGAAGAAAAGTCTCAGGGCTTCCAGGTACAATAAATGATCCTCAGCAGAGAGTTTGTATAATATAAATGAGTGTAAAATTAATGAAGTAATACAGAAAAAGTACACTTTGCAATCACAATATATATTTTGATAAGGTAAGGAAATACAAAACATATTTAATGTGTCAAAGAACAGCTACATGTCATAGAATATCACTTACAAATGTTGTCAACTTTTGATAATTAAATATATCCTTTAAAGTAGTACAGTTCAATCTCTTGTTCAGCTGTCTGTAAATTCTATTTTGAGAAATCAGTGAAGCCTCAGCCCCAATGAGGTCGATAAGCCATTTCACTAGGCTGAAAATTTTCATCAAATCAGACTGAGAATCTCTTCTGACAGTTTGTAGAAAGAACTTAGGCTATGATCCAAACCCAGAGTCTTTAACTTCTTGAAGTCTAGAAGAAGTCAAAGACAGGGTATTAGCTCCATACTTCTGGACTACAGCTTATTCAATATAATTAGACATGAACAAAATATTCTGCATTTAAGGTTTTTATCGGCATCCGTTTTGAAAGAAACCTTTGATGAAAATTTGTGTTATTGAATCTTTTATGCTTTCTGCATTCTTAATAGCTCTCATAAAATCTGGATTTTGAAATCTTGAAAATCTCCTGCAGTACCTTGCCTATCAGTGTTGTGTTTGTTAAAAGTAATTTCTGGTAATTATGTATATACTTTACAACTGATCTTACTACTGCATGTACTCACAGAATCATAGAATGGTAAGGTTGGAAGGGACCTCAAAGATCATAGAATCATAGAATGCTAAGGTTGGAAGGAGGATCATCTAGTTCCAACCCCCTGCCATAGGCAGGGACACTTCCCACCAGAACAGGTCACTCAAGGCCTCATCCAACCTGGCCTTGAACACCTTCAGCGAGGGAGCAGCCACAACCTCCCTGGGCAACCTGTGCCAGTGCCTCACCACCCTCACTGCAAAGAACTTCCTCCTAACATCCAGTCGAAATCTCCGCTCTTACAGTTTCAACCCATTGCCCCTTGTCCTGTCATTGCAAGACCTTCTAAATAATCCCTCCCCAGCCTTCCTGTAGGCCCCCTTCAGAGCCCCAACTCTCTCAGCCTGTCCTCAGAGCAGAGCTACTGCAGCCCTCTGAGCATCTTCGTGGCCCTCCTTTGGACCCGCTCCAACAGTTCAATGTTCTTCCTGTGCTGGGGGCTCCAGAACTGTACATAGTACTCCAAATCATTAGTTACACCTTTTCATTAGCATCTACTTCCTGGAGGCTAAAATTTCTTAGGAAGCTTTATTATCAGTATGTTACTTTTGTTCTCTTTGTTTGATGCTCCTTAGCGCTATTTTAGTGCCTCCTTTACAAGAAATACCAGAGAAGGTATTTTACTTCAGTTACTTGTTCAAATTTGAGCCACCTAAGGGTTTAGCCTTTACGGAAGAAAGAGAAATTTCTTCAAATAACTTAATTTGATAGTATGAATGCAGCTCAATGACCCTTATTCCTGTCCCTAGCATTTTGTCTAAATACGCATTTTTGGCTGTGTGAAGCAATTGAATTCCTACTTTCCTCAGAGTTTTCTGGTATGAAGTGTCTAGATGTTAATGATAGAGCACTAGAGGGATCTTTCTTCCAGAAAGTATATCCCTCAAACAGCTTTGAACCACACGTTTAAGTCTTCCTAGGTTCAGGTGGTCAGCAGGCTATCTATTTCAGCCCCCATGCTTCATTATCTGAACACTAGAGTAGTGCTGGAAAAAGACAGACCCCCAGTGAATCTTATGAAAATATTGCAGTGTTCAAGTACATTATATTATTGTTATTAATAAGATGAAAAATTAGACAGTACAAAGCATGCTATGACATTTTTCGATTCAGCAAAAGAAGCTTTCTTCAGAATATATCTAAAGGAAAAGATGACAGCAGGGAAATAGATCTGAAGAGGGGTTTTTTTTTTGTTTTTTTTTTTAATCTTGTGAACCAAAGAATGGTGGTAAAGAATGTAGAGCCTGGGTTAAAATACATTAGTGAAATACCTACGTATTTCACATAAACAGAAGAAAAGTCTGCGTTGAGGTTGCCAAATGATGCGTTTTCATATGAAGATGGTCTGGTAAATGAAAGTACAGCGTGTTACAGAAGTGCTAAGCTATCAAAGAAGAGTCGAAGTACTGCTATTTATGACAGCAACTGGCGTTTCACTCTTTTAAAACAGGCTGAAGCCCTCTTTACTTGGAGGGATCATATTGCAACGAAGTAAAAAGAAAAAAAAAGATTGACAGAGAAATCAAGTCAGAAAATGGGGCTATAAACGGAGACAGCTTCAGTTTAGCACACTGTGCATAATACAAAGCTGAGGAAAATTTCTATGGCGCTTAACAAATGTAATGCATAGCTGTGTTAGGAAGCAGTATTGGGGACGACTGCATGATTTCTTTCTGCCAGCACAGGCAGAGTGGCTCTGCCCCCCTGTATTGGCAACGAGGCCGCTGCTGTCTTAGCTCCAGTAGAGTGGCAAAAAGAACAAAACCAGTTCTTTAGCTCATGATTTGTCTTTGTAGACAGTCATTAAATCTTGCTGTCAAAGGCAACTGCTGGAACAAGAAGGCAAAATCTTTGCATACTAACAAAGCTGCCACTGTTTCAAAGGCAATAAGCAACAGCACCACATCCAGGGTCACCAGCTTTCTTGTATTCTTAATGTTGTCACCTATATGACAAAAGATAATTAAAATAATTTCTTCTACAATGAAAACACTTTCTGCTTTGGCTAGAATCACAGATGTGATTCTTCACAATGCTTCTCTACCAGTGAAATCTCTTCCCACTGAGGCTGCAATGGCATACTTCGAGAAACATGCATAAGTATTACTAATGGAAGTTTACTATTGTCAACAGGAATTGTCACTGCAGCACAGCGCTTCATTAGTATATCTATAACAGTAAATAATCAAACCTAACTTCCAATAATAAGGACTTCAACTAACCAGCATTCATTTTTACTCCCAACATCTCTTGAGAGATTTTCAAAATCCTGTGGTAGATGGGAAGTTTCCACACACACACACTTGGAATCACCAGGTTAACTCAGATGTCTGGAAGTTACAATGAAGCTATGTTTACAGCACAGCACATATTTACGGGCATATGTACACAATATTTACAAATTAGAAATAATGCAGAAATTCAAAACCCCTCCTAAACAGTGAGACTGCCCAGGAGGGTTCCCAACCAAAGCCCCTTCTTCTTCCCACCCCTTGTTATCTCAGAACAATAACCAAATAAGCCCTCGTTGAAAGCTTACATGATTAATTTGCAGAGAAAGCAGGGCTGAGATAGCAGAGCCGATAAGAGCTTAGAAGGAAATTATTAGATCAAGTTACATAGGTTTCACGCAGAGGAGTGAAGGACAGATGCAGCCAGGCACACAGACTGAAGAAAAAGTGAGAGACTTTGTTGTTATGCCTATTTATGTCTCTCAGCAAAACCAGTGAGAGATACCGACATCACTGTTGTTTTCTTTTCACAGCCAATGATCTAATTTCTCTCATTAAAATATTCCAATTAGCCTCAAACTGGCACAAACTCCCAAAGAATTTAGGAGGCAAAGGAACACCTTTTACAGTTTCAAACCAGTCTAGTCATGTTTGCAACTGTTATATTTATAGCTATACATCTTGATATTAAAAATTATACTGTGCATATCTGAAAATATATTATTCCCCTCTACTCTGCTCTTGTGAGACCTCACCTCAAATACTGCATCCAGTTCTGGTGTCCCCATCATAAGGACATAGAACTGTTAGAGTGGGTCCAGAAGAGGGCTATAAAGATGATCCAAGGGCTGGAGCACCTCTGCTATGAGGATAGGTTGAGGGAGCTGGGGTTGTTCGGTCTATAGAAGACTCCTGGAGAACCTTGTATAAGCCTTCTAATACCTGAAGGGAACCTACAGGAAGGCTGGAGGAAGACTTTTCATAAGGGTGTCTAGCAATAAGACAAGGGGGAATGGTTTTACGTTGAGGGAGAGTAGGTTTAGACTGCATCTTAGGAAGAAATTCTACAAAGAGTGGTGAGACTTTGGAATAGGTTGCCCAGAGAGGCTGTGGATGCCTCCTCCCTGGGGGTGTTCAAGGCCAGGGTGATGAGGCCTTGAGCAGCTGAGTCTTGGGCATCTGTGCCCAAGGTTGAAGCAGATGATCTCTAAGGTCTGTTCCAAACTAAGTCATCCTATGATTCTTGGAAGAAGAACAGCTTATTTACTGCAATCCATTCTCCATTTCAGTGCCTTGTCTGTATTTTCGTCACTGCTGTATATAGTAGAAAAGGCAAATATGAGCAGCATAGAAGTTATCATAAAGAAACCTTATATGAAGCTCAGGCTTCCAGTTTCAGTGTTAACATATAGGCACTCTTTTTTTTGATTGCTATAATGAGGACAATAATGTTCATCAATAATGCAGAAGTAACAGCACTTGATAAAGTAGAGGTACATTTTCTGATGCACTAATATGACAGCTTCAGCCAATTAATTGTACAAGTTGTTCATATTTTAATATCCTTGGGGATAGCTTTACCAAAATAGCTTTATTGCATCCACTGAATTAGTGCAAGATTAGATTAGCACAATGATCCTGTGCAGATAAGTCCATTGCACTTTACAGTGTACCAGCATGTACACACATGTACATCCCAACAGGATCACTGCTGACATTAGAAATTGGAAACTTTTTTTTCTGTCTACTTACTATTGAGTGGTAATGGGACAATTCCAGCTATTTATGTGTAAGTACTAAATGGATAACTACTAACCTCATAGCTATGCTGAATTGGGAGTAAAATGGGAATGGCTTTGATCAACATAAGATGGGAATGGCTTTGATCAACATAAGATGTATTTTCCCATATACTTTGCCATACTTTATACAACCATGATATTTTCCCTGCTCAAATGACAATGACTAAATTGAAGACTTTGCTTCTAAGAAATAGCAAACTGTTATTATATGTAATTCTTCTCAGCAGATAAGACAGAGTGTCACGAATGGACAATTTAGATCACTTAAAGAATCTCTGTTAAATGTTTTAGCAAAAGAAGCAAGACAAGGGAGATGACTCTCCTTCTCTACTCTGCTCTTGCGAAATCCCACCTGAAGTACTGCATCCAGTTCTGGTGGCCTCAGCATAAGAAGGGCATTGAAATGTTGGAGCGAATCAGAGGAGGGCCATGAAGATGGCCAGAGGGTTGGAGCATCATCCCTATGGGGACAGGCTATGAGAGTGAGAGGTGTTCAGCATGGAGAAAAG